>OZ023177.1:22677731-22815422 GCA_963678695.2 Diplodus puntazzo
GAGAGGTTACTCCAGGTAACAGAATCATTGATGAGGAAGGATGAAGGATGGTTGCAGGACGACAACAGTTTCCATCTGATCCGGTCCTGATTAAATACTGTGACTGGTTCTGTGTTAAAGGTCGTGTAGACGATCGATTCTGTTTCTGTAGAGTTTATAGAAAGTTACGTTGCAGCTAGCATTAGCAACGTTAGCATTAGTAGCTCAAGTCACACCTCTGAAACATCGTAGGAAACAACGTCTTCCTCAAAATCTTCTTACGCTCAGATTTAATTTTGAAATCAGGTCGGGTGACGACAACTGAGGAAGACCAGGAGCTGCGATTAAGAATCAGGTAGAACCCAGAATAAAACATTTCACGACTGAAGCAAACATAAATAATTTGATTAAAACAAAACAAAAACAACATGTATTATATTGTGACGTGTGAATTTAGAGGCCTGCTGACCAGATAAGATCAAATAAAAAGGAACAGAGAGGAATTCAGTGGAGTCATTAAGCAAAGCGCCGTGTTGACTTTAGACTAAAAATAACTGGAGGGGACGAACCGACTGGCTGTCTGAGTGTGTGTGTTTATGCCCATAAATTGTGTGTGTGTGTGTGTGTGTGTGTGTGTGTGTGTGCGTGCGTGCTGGTTTCTCGGCAGACGCTCGTTGTGTTTAAAGAGTATAAATATCCTGACGAACGGCAGCGATGGCGATAAACAGCGACACACTCCAGCTGCTCACG
The DNA here is from genome assembly GCA_963678695.2 of Diplodus puntazzo. Classification (NCBI taxonomy): domain Eukaryota; kingdom Metazoa; phylum Chordata; class Actinopteri; order Spariformes; family Sparidae; genus Diplodus; species Diplodus puntazzo. The sequence goes on from OZ023177.1 coordinate 22,678,461, forward strand.
TGACGGAACACTTCCATCCATCAGCGTCTGGCGGTTCTGCTGGTTCTGCTGGATCTCTGCCAGCGTTCCACATTGTCAAACACATTTCAGCCTGCAGAGGGCGCTGTGTGGGTTTCATGCTGTGAGCGGGCAGCCAGTCGAACAAAGTTCAGCTAAAGACACGAGGGATCATAAAAGTTAAATCCCATCGAGGGATTGAACTTTTATAGAAATGGAGGAAACATGGAGGAGTTTTTGTCTTTCTGCATATTTGTGCTGTAAAATGATTCGAACACAGCGACACCTGCTGGAGACTGAAGCTCAACACACCTGAGACAAGAAGTCTGAGCAGCTGTGTGTTCTTATCACATCTGGAATATTTGTGTTATATTAACTGTAGACGTTATTGTGTGTTGCCATTAAACTATTACCAGTAATTAACTGGAGGTGTCATCAGTCACACGGTTGTTCTTCGTTTGACACCATCGGCTGTTTCTGATGGTCGGAGCTCCGGCTGTAAACATTTTCATTTCTCTTTGTGGGTCATTCTTTTATTTTCTACAGAATGTGTCGTCATGTTTATTCTGTGTATTTGGTGCAACAACTGACACAAAGATGGACGTGTGATGGTTTTGTGTCGTTTGTGGTGGTTTTGTATCTCTTTATGGTGGTTTTGTGTCTCTTGTGGTGGTTTTGTGTCTCTTTGTGGTGGTTTTAAGCCTCTTTGTGGTGGTTTTAAGTTTCTTTGTGGCGATTTTGTGTCTCTTGTGGCGGTTTTGTGTCATTTGTGGTGGTTTTAAGCCTCTTTGTGGTGGTTTTATGTCTCTGTGGTGGTTTTGTGTCTCTGGTGGTTTTGTATCTCTTTATGGTGGTTTTGTGTCTCTTGTGGCGGTTTTGTGTCTCTTTGTGGTGGTTTTAAGTTTCTTTGTGGCGATTTTGTGTCTCTTGTGGTGGTTTTGTGTCATTTGTGGTGGTTTTAAGCCTCTTTGTGGTGGTTTTATGTCTCTGTGGTGGTTTTGTGTCACTTTGTGGTGGTTTTGTGTCTCTTGTGATGGTTTTGTGTCTCTGGTGGTTTTGTATCTCTTTATGGTGGTTTTGTGTCTCTTGTGGCGGTTTTGTGTCTCTTTGTGGTGGTTTTGTGTCTCTTGTGGCGGTTTTGTGTCTCTTTGTGGTGGTTTTGTGTCTCTTTGTGGTGGTTTTGTGTCTCTTTGTGGCGGTTTTGTGTCATTTGTGATGGTTTTGTGTCTCTTTGTGGTGGTTTTTTGTGTTTCTTATGGCTGTTTTGTGTCATTTGTTATGGTTTTGTGTCTCTTTGTGGTGGTTTTAAGTCTCTTTGTGGCGGTTTTGTGTCTCTTTGTGGTTTAATATGTCAAACCAACTCAAGGAAACTCCCAAAAAGGTCCAGTGACGCTTTATAAATGCTGAGTGTTGAACTTTAGACACTTCAGCTTTAATTCCTGTAATAAAAGGACAGTTTGAATCCATCTGGAGGAGGAGGGGAAGTGAGTTCTGGCCTTTATCAGAGATTCAGCGTTGAAGCACTTCACCTGTGACAGACGGAGCTGCCCTTCATCACTTCCCCCATTCAGACAGCTGAACGGTGATAAAACCATCTTAAACAACAGCTGCAGACGTTCACACAGGAACATCAGGTTCAGTGTGTCAAGACAGCAGACGAACGACATCCTGTCAGGTTCCATCACAGTGTGCAGATCAGTGATGCTCAAAGCGAGGCGCGGGGACAACGAGAGGCCGGGAGTGGAGACGCAGGGTCCACAGAAAACATCAGAATAAAGTCATTTATCTTTTTGTTTTGTCACTGAAGTTTACTTTTATTTAGAATATTAAAGAATCTCTCTCCCTCTCTGGTAGGAGAAGAGTGTAGGATAAAACAGACAAGCAATTTTTGAAAACGTTTTATATAGTATGACACTTCATGTCCCAAACTAATGGTGACAAAAATACACAATAAAAACATCCTTACAGTTTTCAACCGGTGCCAGTACGAAAAACAAAGTGTTCACATATAAATGCAACAGCAACAAGATTCAGTGCAACGACTCAAAGAAAAGAAATGAAGTCTGCTCGACAAGATTAAACCACTTTTAAATCAAAAGTTAGAGTATTATAACAATTTGGTCCAATATATTACATCTATGCAGATTGTTCAACTGAAGGCGCATCGTTTGATAATGACAAACAATGATTTATTCTAAAGATATGATGAGAAGACAAACAAACCTAAACTTCCTGAGGATTACTGTGGAAAAATGGCAGCAGACATGGAAACAAAGTTACAGCAGTAAATGTCTGAACATGAACTCTGGAAGCTCATCGCTGCCAAAAACCTTCCATCAACCAAGAAGAAAAGACAGAAATACAACTCTTACAGATATCCAATCACTGATTCAGCACAAAATATTAATAATACCACTTTAGATTATTTCAAGCACTCGAACAATTTACATACAGAAAATGTCTAAAAACACTTGGCTGAGAGGATTCTTCAGTTTCACTTCACACAAAAGAAACGTTTGCATTTTGACAGGATCGAAGGAAACAAAGCACAAAGTGTTAAAAAGAATGAATAATTTTCCTTTTTTAAACCCCGTCTTACATTTTCCAACAATTTCAAATAGATATGAGAAGAAATTGATTGTATAAACCTACTTTTATATTTTCGTTTTGCTCTTTTTTTGCAGTAACAGGCTTCCATACATAAAAGCCCTTCCATCAAACTGATTTAAACACTGGTCGATCATTTTGTTCCTGGAGGCCGCAGTGTGAAGGGAAACAGCTTAATGTTGTCGTTTGTGTGTTTCTGTTGAAGCTGAAGGAAAACTTTCATATTTTGGGAAAGATGATCGTATCGCAAGCAGTTTTATTTCTGTGCATTCAAGATAAAAATAAAACAAAATATATCAGCGTGTTCCTTCACAGTAAGAGCGCAGGTTGAGTTACAGAAGCACTGAGGGTACATGGTGCATGTTACATGGTGCATATTTGGGCACTGCTGATTGGCCGTCGCCAGGCAGAGACGGGCCGTGGTCACGTATGTGTTCAGGCGTTGGTTGTGGTGGCTTCGCCTTTCCTGCCGATCTGACAGTAGAGAATCATGGCGAAGACCATGCCGAAGATCTGCAGAGAGAGGAAACTCATCAGAGAAGCAAAGACGAGAGACGACCACCGTACTCCGTAGTGACAGAGGAGGTCGTGTTTTCAGACGTGTTTGGTGGTGTTTGGTTTGTCAGCAGGATTAATCAAAAACAACTGAACAATTTTCAGTGAAACATGGACGGAGGAATGTTCTCAGCTCGTGCTGGGCGGTATACCGGTTCACACTGAATATCGGTGTATATTTTCGTTATGATATGAATTTTTAATAAACCGCCACACCGTTGTATTTGAATACACAACGTTCGGAACGCTATGCTGCGCCGCCCGACACTGTTTCAGACCGGACCCTTTTCAATGTTGCGCTGCTAAACAGGTATGGTGTGACTGCGAGGGTAAACAGTAGTGCTCTGGTGTTGTGTTACGGTGAAGATGGATAGGATAGACATTGCAGATCATGACTTCACCCGCGGACTTCAAGATGAGCAACTGGAAAGCCGCTGAGATCTGGGAGATGCAGCGTCTCCTCGTCTCTGTAACTGTTTGGTTGTGTCCGCTGCTTGTGTAGCGGCAAGCTAGGAACGGTCGCTACTTTCAAATTAAAAGCCCCCCGCTAAGAACCCAGTTCTAAACTCCACTAGGGTGCAATGTAAAGCTCTTATTTTGAAGACAAATTCCACCTGCTTCCTGTTAGCTGTCTGTTGCTTGAGGCAGCTAACGGAGGGGGTGGTGCGCTAGGCCGAACGCTTCCATTACTAGCGGGGGTTTAACATCGGCGTGTGTTTGACTGAAGAGGCGAGAATATGGGCCACGGATCTATAATTAAATAAATATATCAAGTGTGGCCACATTTCTACCGATACATATGTTGTACGTCACTGTTCACACCGAACTTCGTGCTTCACGTCACGTCACATGTTTATGCCGACCCCAGTGGCGCTTTTTGGGAAAGAAGGAATGAGAAACTGGTTGAGAGAGAAAAGTTACACCTCCCTTAAAGACAGACAGAGTGCTGCCTTTACCTTGCAGAAAATGTGCTGCCTTTTCTATCTAAAAGGGGCTAATATTCCTCTCTCAACCAGTAGAAAATGCTGTGAACCCCTGATTATGCATGAAAAAAAAATACCGTCATATACCGTGAAACCGTAGGAATTTTGAAAAATACCGTGATATACATTTTTCGTCATACCGCCCAGCACTATTCTCAGCCAAGAATACGTCCCGTTAACGCTCGGTGTGAATCTGGATTCAGGAAGTTTGTCTCTGCCGTTCAAAGAAATGGTGTCTTTCAACATTTTCTCAGAGATGATGAAGAAAACTCTGGAGCCAGTCCAATATGACATGGAGCCATTTAAAACATCCAGATGTAGCACATTAAATTAGATTTTAGTAGATATTGGATTAGACATTGCAGAAAATTCAGTGCTTCACATGTAAAATATTTAAAAATGGCTGAAAATTAATGTGATTATATTGTTGGATTTGTTACATTAAAGTGAAGGAAACTGATGTCAGGCGTCAGGAGTTTATTCCAGCCTTTATCTGGCCACCATCATTAGAGACCTGGCTTTTATTTGTAAAAAACATGGTACACTGACCTCCCTCAGACCTCAGGGTTTTACAGTTCTAGACTGATTTACTTTGTTTCTCTTCGTCTGGAGTTCCTGTTCAGGAAGACTAAATATGTCGTGTACGTTTCCATCGCTACGCAGATGAGACGATGTTCCACATCATCGATTCAGCTGTTGATCTGATTTATTTGGAAAACTTCTCAGACTAAAACTAAAAGGCCTGAATATACAAGCTTTTTAATTTCAGGTATGTACCATATAGTTTGATTGTCTCTTAAAAACCTTCTGAAGCTCTGAAGTACATTTTTACTACATGTGTATCATGCATCATCTCTTTAGATGGCAGTAAAGAGCCTTGAAGTGGCTCCACGATACAAATTATCTCTATGGATTGTTTCTCCTGGAAAATGAAATTGTATGCCTGTGTGTGTGTGTGTGTGTGTGTGTGTGTGTGTGTGTGTGTGTGTGTGTGTGTGTGTGTGTGTGTGTGTGTGTGTGTGTGTGTGTGTGTGTGTGTGTGTGTGTGTGTGTGTGTGTGTGTGTGTGCGCGCTGACCAGCAGGATGGCGATTGCAAATGCGATTCCAATCACGACCTCCATGTGTTGCTCCATCAGACTGATGATTCGGGTGGAACAGGGCTGCAGGAGGAGACAGTGATGTCAGTGAACATCAGGTGGTTTTATGTTTCAGCTGATATCCAACCACTGACATTTTCTCAGAGACCAACTTAAACTCACCGTGCTGTAAACTCCGTTACCGCTGCATTCTGTGTCCGTTGCGTTGCAGCGGCAGGAGTTTGGAACTACTTTCCAGTCTGACGGTCCGTTCACCAGACCACAACACTTCAGCTGCAAAGAAGATTGTTGATAAATCATTCCGACAAATTGTTGATTTGTACCCTCAAATAACAAATCAGTGACAGAAATGAAATCATCACTGTGTACAATAGTTTCATTTCTACCAGAAGAAGACTATTATCAGTTTTTTAAAAACAAGAGGGCTGTAGAGTTTAAAGGCCGTGGCAGCAGGTGATTTTTTTTTGGGTGGTTGTAAAAAAGTTTCCACATCACATTTGTGTACACAGCCAAACCACCAACCAGCGATACGTTCACATTTGTATGTCACAGCCTACAGACCACAGAAGGTGTGTGATGCCTGAACTTGAGACCTATTTTAAAAAGGAAGCCTTGGACAGTTTCCTGCCATGTTTGTGGAGAAAAAACAAGTATTTCAAGCTGAATCACTGTTTTTATACCTTAACCAAGTGTTGTTTGTGAGTGTGTTCAGGTTAGATGTAGACACAGAGTCCACATAAGAACATAAGGACCACTGAACCAAAAGAAACGTTAAAAAAGGTGCAACACAAGAAACCACGTTTCAACATGTCAGTGGTTCACAGAAACAAAACCTGCCAACAACTGTTCGAGTTGAATATTGAACCAGGACTGAAAACAGCTGTTGGAAAAAATGCTTTAAATCGTGAAATAAATGTGTCTGATTCTGATGCTTTAAAAGTAAAAACACTGGCAACACTGCATGCAGTTAGTCAAGACTACTTGTTCAACCAGGTGTGAACAGCTCAGGTTTAAACTCTTCCTCTGGTTTGATATTCACTACAACAACCAGCCACCGCTCTCTGCTGCCACCTGCTGTGTTATTCAGCAAAATGCAGTTTTGCATCAAAATGGAAGAATTTTGTGTCTTGGGCCGGAAATAAGTCACAAAGTTTGTGTGTGTTACCTGCTTCTGCAGTTTCTCCAGGTCTTCCTTCACATCATCTGGTTGATCCGACAGCGGGGTGAGCTTTTGCAGACGTTCCTTCACCCAGTCCTTCACCTGCACACAAGACATTCACTGTGAACCTTCAGAACGAGCTGATGAGACGACAGGTGACTGACGATGGCGTCACTTCCTGTTTTACCTTCTTCTCCTCCACAGCTCCCAGGATTCCCGCCGCCAGCAGGAGGATGAAGATGATGAGGAGGCTGATGAAGAACTGAGGCAAGAGAGAAATAGACAGGTTGAGTTTCTGATCACTTCGTTATGTGAAGATGACATTTATCTGTCGTCTGTTTTTCCCTCTTCCATGAAATATTAATTAATTAATTCAGAGAATATCCGATCAGATCATGTGATGGTTCCCACCAGCAGCAGCATGCAGCGGTTCTCTCTGATGGCTCCACAGCAGCCCAGGAAGCCGAGCACCATGATGATCACTCCGATGGCGATCATCAGGTCGATGCCCGGAAGAGATTCATTGGTGATCTACAGACAGCAGGAGGCGGGAGACGGTGAATCAGTATTTTACACAGATAACAACTCAAACGTGTAGCAAAAAGAACATCTGCACTGTTAAAGTTCAGACAGTTGGACTCTTAACACTGATGCTAAAGTGAGCTCAGGTTTAGGTGAAGAAGATATTCACACACATTTTCATATTTATCATCTGCATCAGATAACAAACTGTCAGTCTCACCTTGTTTCCATCCTTGCTGACTTTCAGGTAGATGGAGACACCGAGGATGATGCAACCACTAATCTGTAGGAAGAGAAAGAAAGAACTAAGTACAAAAAGCATTACTTCAGTTTATTGGGGAGATCTTGGCGACATCTGTTGGAGAAAACCTGCAGCGACGCCAAAACTTCACTCAAGATGTCTCAAAATCTGAATCTCAGGGATGAATACTATTTATTTTGCACGCTTGTGACTTTTCTTCTACCGAAACCGTCAGGACAAAAAAAAGGCACTTTCTTCATTTTAAGAAGTAGGCTGCAACTTACCATCATCCAAAAATCTGTCCAAAACCCGAAGACTCTAATTACTGTCGTTAAGGACAAAGAAAATCAGCAGAAGCTCACATTTATAACCTTGAAACATTGAGATACTTCTGCTTGAGATACGACTCTCTCTATCAAAATAGGTGCCATTAAAAAAGTAGGCTGCTAAAAACACCTCGTTGTTGGATTGACGAGCTGCTGTTAGCGTTAGCCTGGTGGCGAGCTCTGGAGGAATAAACAGCGAGAGACGAGGAGAGCACAGAGTTCGTTTTTAAACTTTTGAGATTCACACAGTGAAGTTAGCTTTTACAGATCTTAGGATCGACAGGTGTGCAGGAAAAGACAGAGGGCCGACAAAATCAGGACAGAAACTCCCGCACATGATCCTCTTTACTTGCAATTAAGTTTAATGACATCAACGTTTCGGTTCATCGGGTGACCTTGACTAAACTTTTGGGATTAAAACAGAAGAGATGGTAAAAAGGAAGAAACTGGAAGATAACAAAGAAAGACTTTCTGGTGAGTGCTGACTTTGGTCAGAGGCTGAACTGTCTCACTCTTATTCACTATTCTGCCTGTTTGGGGGAAACAAACTGGTGGTCAAACTCGTGCAAATAACGTAAAGCGAAATTCAATATATTTCATGTGTGAACACAGACAGATTGTTAGCTTCACTGTAGTTAGCTTGGTAGTTTGTTGAATTAACCAGGCTAGTCCACCCACACTCCACCTCTTTGCCCCTTTCGTTATTACCTGGGGGTTGAGTCTGATACTGCCAAGATGGTGAACATGGTCAACACCGTCACTGCTAAACATTAGCTTTGTCTCTGTATGTTAGCATTACAGAGCTGTTGGAGGTCTTGAAGACAGCAGATGGAGCGAACTCAGCTGTATCCGTCAGACTGCTATGAACAAGCTACAGAGCTTCTCGACATTTAATATTATGTAACAGACTGAGATATTTCCTGTATCAGTTCTTACATTTGTTGAACAATAAACAGAACTCGACAGGACAGAGATCAAACTGGACCGAAGCCAAAACAAGCAGCTGATCCTCGCTCGGGATCAGGACTGTCTCTGGTCTGCTCCTACATGGGCAGGGTTGAGGATTGATGACTCACATGTATTATTCAGGACTCATACAATTAGCCGACACAAACAAGCTACTGTGAGTAATTATCTGCCATCAATATTTCATAATCAAAGCTGTCAGCATGCCGCAGACAGAGCCGAAAAACAGAAGCCAGGCGGAGGACACGTCGCATGGGAGGACTAATTACAGGATGTTGAGGAGATGAAGAAGAATCAGAAATACTCTGCTCGCGCCTGAGAGTCTATTTATTCAAATCAAAATTAAAAGCTGTATTTCTTTCTCTATGTTGCAAAAGTGCCCGTGGGTTATGTGAAAGAAGCTTCAAGTAAAAGTTATTAATCCAAAAAAACATTGATGTTTTCTTTGTTTTTCTTACCTTTTTATTATATTGTTAATTGTAATATTAGTGTCCTTTGGCTGCTGTGACAAAGAAATGTCCCTGTTTGCAGGACAAATAAAGGAATTCTGATTCTGAATCTTAAATCTTTGAAGGCGTCGCTGAGATACACGTGTACCAAATTCCAAACATGCAGGTGAAAGCGGTGCCAGTGGCTGCAGTTCAGGGGGCGCTAGTGAGCCTTTAGCCCACGCCCAGGGCCAAAATCCCTAAAATACATCAAATCCAGGGTGTTTTAAATTTGTGTGATGTTTCATGAGTACATTTGGCAGCTAAAAGAAGCTTTACACACATAAAAAAAAAGGAAAAGACGGATCATTCACTCGACTTGTGAATGAAGGGAAACAGACGTGACAAACTACAGAAGGACGTGACCTCTGTGTGTACAGAGGTAGCACAAACACATTCATCTAATGTCACCACACCCTCAGCCTATTTATACTGCACTCTGATTCAGCAGGGCTGAATAAATACAAAGAACATGCTGAGGATTAACTGCTCTTTCTCAGTCACACCTCCACAGACACACATCTGACCAGTGAAACCAGTGCAACCACAGTCCCAGTCCGGACAGAGACATCAGAGTGTGGAAAAAAATCAATGCTTAGTGTTGTTGAGCTGCACAATGTTGACACGCTGTCGTTGACCAAACACGTTTTTTATCCACTTATCGCGGCTGAATCTGTCCTCAGCTTTGTGGACCTTTGCAGGGAGTTTCAGTCCGTTGTTCATCTGTTCCGCCACAACTTTAGTTTTTTGGTTTACTTTCATCTCTCTCGGCTGTGAAAAGTCGCTGTGCTGCCTGCTCAGCAGCAGACAGATGCAGTTACAGACCAGCTGGTGTAAAACATCAGAGGTGGAATATGTAAGAATTATCCACCTTTTGTTGTTCCACATGCAAAACAAATAAGTACTTCCTTCAAAACCTCACCACTGACTCATTGCTTCACATGGAAATCACATCCTGGTCTCCTGGAACCCAACCAAACCCAAACCTCTCACACTGGACTTTCTATTACGTTCTTTCTTTTCTCCTGTTGTTACTGGACCTTCGACACGCATCTATTTTTCGAGCCTAACAGAGTCAAACCATCACACTCACGTCCTCTAGACGGCTTTATTACGCTCTACTATATATTTTTGTGTGCGACTTGGTTTCACAAGCAAAACCAAAGTACAAACAAGCAAAGGATAAATGTGGCCGTGCTGGTTCATTCATGAATGTCTGTAAACCATTTCAGAAGAATCCATCCAATATTTGTCAGGATACTTCAGCCTTCAGACTAAATTGTTGGACTGACCAATAGACTGGCATTGCTCCCCCCCAAAGCTAACTGCTAGCATGGCTTACTCTGGAAAAGTAAAACGAGCTGCAGCACTGTAATTCAGATTGTTTGCACAACAAACACAGAGCCGGCAGCCTGCTGGTGGCAACACCGCCTGACGACAAACCGGCTCACACCGGGTTTGTTTTGGAGACATCTGCCCTCATACGATACAGAGCTTCAAGACAACACAAACTCAAACTGCTCCAGCTGATCAGGATCGTTGTGGTTTCACTGCAGATTTTAAAGAAGACCTCTTACTCTGTTTCTGTCTGGTTTCTTTTTCCTCTTTCTGTTACTTTGGATGCTTGTTTTTATGTCATTCCTCAATTCTGGCTGTAATTTACTTTTAGATATGTCAATTAACATCTTGCCTTATGTAACAAATGTATTTATTCCAGGCTAAAACAGTGAGCCGTGGAATTCTGAAGTTATTAGTTATGACTTATTGATCACAAAGCAAACTGCAAGTCTAACCGGTTTTGTGGTTTCATGAAATGACCTTGGATCCTACGAGCTCCTGTTCTTTGACGCCTGCATTCATGAAGCACAACTCCTGAGCCGTCTGCTCTTTTAAAAAGAGCTTTATTATCTCGTAACATGAACACACACACACACAGAAAACCCGCAGAACCACATATCTGATCTGAGTGGGTCTGAAGTATAGAACACACCCTCTGTGTTCACCGCAGCGTGTCAGCGCTCTCACACTGAACCCAGATCAAAGGAAATGATTACAAACCAGGATTACAAGCGATCCGGATTACAGATTATTAAAATCTCATGCCTGTGTAAATCACATCCTCCTTTATTTACCAGCATTTATGTCCCTGCTGGGTTCCTGTACACATATCAATGCGATGTTGAAATCACAGAGTCAAGTGTTTTCTCCCTCTTGGGGAAAAATAAACACTGATGATAAAAAACATCTCTCAGTTAAAGTGGAGGGGGCGGTTCATTCCTCAGGAGTGACTCACAGGAAGTGGGTAACCGTGGTGATGAGTCACTTTGGAAATGAAATACAAGTAGATCTGCAGACAAGACGGTGTCATTACACAATAACCACACACACAAGATCAAACACACCCAACGGGGTTTTCGCCCCATTTGAGATCTATTCGGCTCAACAGAGATTAAGTTCAGACAGACACTGTACAAGTGATGACTGACAGTTCTCGTCTTCACTTTAACTTCAGACTGGAACACACGATGATTCTGGAAAAACATGGCAACAAACTACGTTTTTCCTTGTACTCGTCTCAAAGTGGACAAAGAACCAACCAACGCCTGCTAATATCTGGCTTTTGTCTTCAGCACGAGAGCGACAATCAGCACAGAACTCCAGGTCAAATGACTCTGCAGCAGTCCTGTGTGTCCAGCTCCAATTGGCTGTCATCAATATGCCACCCGGGTGGACACAGTGATGTTTGCTCTTATTCTGGTGCGATGCTACGATAGGTGTTGAAGTTAAAGACGTAATCTAATATCAAGTTCCTTTCTAAATTTGTTTCTGAATGTAAAATTCAACAACCTCAACATTCTGTTAGCTCTGTAGTACTACTAGAGCACGACTTCTCCTGCAAGAATGGTCCCTGAATGCAGCGTCTATTATTCATGGGGTTTATGTGCACTCTGCTAAAAGGCGTTAATGTACAGAGGCAGAGCCACACATTACTGCTTATTCCTTTTTTCATTGGGGGCCATAAAAACACGGCCGTCTGACAAGACTTTCTGTTACGAGTTCAGCCGAAGAACAACTGCAAAGTAACAGAAACAAAACAAGTGACGAGACAATTCATGATATTTTTCCACACAGTCCCTCAGACTTCATCATGGTTGCATTGCTCAGCATCACTTAGCAACTGAGACGTACAGCAGAGCCACAAGTTACAAACTACAATAAACAGGCTTTACAGTAAACAAGAAGCCGACCCCACCCTCAGCATCATCATCATTAGGTAAACACATCATGTCCACCATGTCCACTGAGTGGTTAGAATCAAGTTAACATCGATTTAGCATCATTTCTGGGAACATGATAGAAGGACTGAAATAACCTCAGCGGGCAGCTGGAGGTTATTTTAAACAAAAACACGCAGCTGGAAGGTGGACGTGTTTAGATGACCGACATGGTAGCACTCATCTCCAAAAGGAAAACAGGAAGGATCTGACGCAGGAGATGTGGAGAATATTTAGAAGCCTGGAAGCCTCAGTGGTGGAACGTAAACAGAGTACATTTACTCAGATTCTGTATTTATGTATAGCAGCTTTCTTTTGGCCTCTGGACCACCATTAAGTTCGTCCTCGGGTCTCTTTGATGTATCAGCATTTCGACCAATCCCTGTCATTTCTGTGCCTGATTATAACCGTGACGTGTGTCCATGCAAACACACTTACTGAATGTTCCTACATTTCCCAAGATGCTTTTGGGGTCAGTCGATTTAATGATGTCATCATTAAGCAACCAAAAGCAGGAAAACAGGAACCAACGAACGTGGTGAGGTACTGCGTTTACTTCCTGTTTTATTCCGCTGATTAAAACCACTAAAGTGTTTGTCACATGCTGAATGGTGGTGTAACAAACACACTGCTGGAGGAGAGTCAGCTGGTTCAGAAACAACTGCAGCCACCGAGCTAATTTTAGCCGTCTGCATCTGGTCATATGGAACCACGCAAGACTGTAGCCACAACACACCTACAGAGTTCAGGTTAGGTAAGCTTGGTATGTTATTAAATAAACTGGCAATATTATATCTATGCTAAATATGATGCTAAAATCTTTTTTAAAATTAAAGTTGAGATGTGGCTGGACGGATATCAGTTTCATCTGTTTATGTCCAGTAGAGAGATTAGTTCAGAAAGTGTCAACAGGTTCAGATGGTTTGAAAGGTTTTCTGACCTCTAAAGTTACGTTAAAGTCTTTCTATATAATCTAAATAATCTTAAAGTGGCCTCGAAAATTACACATATGTCTTATTGACGAAGCAACAATTATTTTAATGAAATTTCAACTTTTACAGATTTAACCAGAGTCTCTCAGAGGCACAACTATTGGGTGGAATTGTGGAAATACAAGACAAACTTGATAAAGTTGATATTTTATGTTTTATAAGTTATAGTTCTTCAGTGAGACTTACACTGAAAGCTGTCTGACTAATAACCTTGTAAGCAGCTGTAGGTAGCTCCGTCGCTAACCTCTGATTAAGCTGCCTCCTCTCTTCATACCAAAATTCCACCATTTAAAATAACAATACTTGCATTTCTACAACACTGTTACAACACACCTTCAACAACGAGCACCAACACGTTTGTGTGGAGCAAGATCTTAAACACTGATTGGAGCTATAGAGTAAACAGCATCTGGGTTTAAGTGGAAACTCCCAGCAGGGAAGAAACAACATGAACTCATTCATGTAAATTCTGAGTGGTGATGTGAGGCTGCAAATGCCGACATGAGGGGAGGCGGGCCGGGACCACACCCTGAAACTGAGTCAGTGTTTGCCTGTGGAGGGAGAGGCAGATGATAAAGAGCCGATACAACCTGTTCTACACTACTAACTGAAATAACAAAAAGCTTGAGCACACAAATTTAAAAAAAAGGTCAAATGGAGAAACAACAGTTTGACAAAGACAGAGTTCAGACATAAAGGTCTTCAGAAGAAGTTGAACTAAAATAAAAACCCCAGAACAGAAATCAGCTTGAACATTTAAAAAAAAAAAAAAAATAGAGTAAACAATATTCTGACCAAGAGAAACTTCTAACTGCTTCAATGACAAACTAAAGAAACCTCTTGGAAATACAATTAATGTGATTTAAACATGCAACATAATCTCTAAAAATGAGAACATCAACCATTTCTTCATTATCAACACACTGCCTGAAAATTCAAAGTGTTAGGAAATTTGAAATCATGCAAAAATATATTAAATTTAAAATGTTTCGTCTTCTAGACTCACCCAGAAAAGAAGGTTGAAGAAGAAGAGAAGGTATTTGATGCATTTATTCACAGCCATGGTTTGAATTCTTCCTGACTCGTTCCTCCTCCAGCGGCTCCTCGCTCAGACTGCTGCTTCCTTAAAGCACAAACAGAGATTCACTGAGGCTCGACCAGCCGGCTCTACCTGTTTCCTCTCACTGAGGAGGAGGCGTCCCTATCGGCTTTCCTACCCTGCACCCTCCTCCTCTTCCCCACACCTGCTCCTCTCACTGTCTTTTCTTTTCCAACCCTTGAATCTTTCTTTTGTTTCCTAGCCTCTCATGTTGTCTGTTCAGGTCATCCAACAACAGAATATATAATTTAAAGTCATTCAGAAGGACATTTGTATTTCTAACTAAAACCTGTCCTAGTTTTGTCTGAGAGGTTTGGTGGATAACTGCACAAACCTGCTGGTAAACTTACCAAAAGGAACTTTTAACTGCTTATGGAAAAGTCTCAGTTTAACACTGATGCCTATATATGACCTACATACTCAAACTATGAGACTAACAGTGAGAAGATTGTCCATTTCTTTTGAGTTATTAGTCTTGTTGTTAACCACATGCTTAGGAAGAGAACATTCTCTGTCTTACCTGCTTCTGTCGCCACAAATGCAGCTGGAAAATGTCCTGAAGTTAAAACTATCCGGCAGTGTCACGGTTACAAATGTTGAATGCCGCCCTGTGCAGGTTTCTCCGTCATGATTCTGTCTTGTTGTGTTTGGATTTTGATATTATTCCTTGTGTGTCTCGTCTTGTGTGTTTCATTCGTTAGCTCACCTGTCCTTTCCCCTCCTCACTCTCCTCACCTGCTCCTCATGCCCTCGTTAGTGAGCCTGTATCAGTCTTTGTTCTCCCTGCACTCCTTCTCAGTTCTCTTCATGATGTCCTCAGTATTCCTGCTCTGTCGCTCCTCGTGTCTCTCTTTTGGGAGGTTTTTGGTTGCTACTTCGTTTAAGCTGTTTTATTACAACATTGTTTTTTGGTCCTTGACTCAATGTTGGTTTTCTGTTTTTTTTTTATTCAGCTTTGTTTGAATAAAGCTTGCTTTTGTTTCCCCCCAATCCTGCCTCCCGTGTGTGTCTGTGTTTGGGTCCAGCTCTAGTTTCCCCCTCAGTGCAACAGTCTGTAGTTTGGGAGCCTTCTTTCCTACCTGAAACACCACCACCATCTATACTACTCCACTGTACTAATCTGTGACTGCTGATTCTGTCACCTTTCATCTCGTCTCAACATTTTAATCTGCTCTAATGTAAACTCTTTGGCTTTGAATTGTGCAAAATACATCACTGTACACATATTTCAGTACACACACAAATTATACTGTAGATGTAACTATTTTCAGCATATTTCCGAGTTGTTCTTGTAATGAAACCTCAAGACCACAGAAACACACTTAAATCTAGTTTAGCATTTGAAGCATGTCAGCAAACTGGTAATCCCCTGTGTGGGATTATTTATCCTGTTTCAGTTTAACAGTATAAAGTAATGACAACATACATTCACGTACAACTGGGAGACACAATCATAAATCGTCAGGATGACTTTCTTCAGTAAGTTTGTCTCAAATGAGTCAATAACAGCAGTTTACTGTAAATCTGTGGATTAAGAGGATCAAATGAAACAAAGCTTTAAATAGGAGTCAGTCACACTATGAATTTACTCTTTTCCCCAAAAATGTTTTCAATATGTCAAATAAAAACGTGCTGTAAGGCTGAAGTAGTAAAGCTCATGGCATGGTCATTAGAGGGACAGAAGAAATGACTCTTTATCTCCATCTAGTGGCAGCTGTGCAGGACTGCAGCCCCACCAGCAAACACTTCTCCACAGTCCCGCCCTTTTATTTTAATGACTGACCACCAGTCAGCATACAGCTACAGTCCTTCAGAGATCAGAGAAGAAGCCACAGTGTTGAAAAATGTCAACATTTCTACCATCAAGTTGTCATTCATGCATCTACAGCAGACTCGCTGACATTAACCCTCCTGCTGTCTTCACACTCTGTATACGCTCCTTGTCCTCACTGCAGATCTAAAATAAAGCCATTTCATTTCAAGTGCCAAATCTATTTTGCATGAAGAAACAACCTGTCATTCATATTTCTTACGGTACTGCAAAGGTGGTAAACAATATTTTCTACTTTTTTGTTAAGAGATACCACATGTATGGCCCAAGAAAGTATCACAAATGCACAGAAAGGACTTTTGAATTAAATTTACTGAAAGCACTTCCAATAATAGTCAAATATGAACGACATAAAGCAACAAGGCGACCTGAGAAGAGACCACGACCACCAGAGACTCTGATGTACGAGTGTTGGTAAACAACGCTTTGATGGTTGTGAGTGAAACTGTTTGAACTTTGATCTTTAAAAGTACGGGTCGTGGAGAGGTGACGGTGCACCTGCACCAGAGTTTCAGTTCTGTCTGAGATCTGTCAGCAGTGTGTGTGTGTGTGTGTGTGTGTGTGTGTGTTTTGTAGTCTGTAACTGACTCTGTGACTGTGATCAAAAATGACCTGAATAACATCCTTGTACCCAAGTGGTGCACAGCTTCCATTGAAATATGAGTAAAGACAATATTTCCCATTTTCTAATGTTGGCGTCACTTTAGGAGAAGCCATAAAATTACAAGTTAAAACAACAACATTTAAGGCGTTTTCTCTGCTGTTTAACACGCTTTAGGGTCATTTTTGACCCAAAGACAACTGGAGGGCTAAACTAAGAGTCCAGCTGGTTTAAAACCAACTTATTATAAAACTGGTGTCTGACCTGTAGATCTCTGTGTTTCGTTGATTAGTCAATTAATCATTCGGTTGATTGAAAGAAAATTAACTGTTTTGATACTCAATAGTTTCAATCTTTTTTTTTTTTTTTAGCAAAATCTTGAAGAAATTGTTGGTTCCAGCTTCTGAGATATTCATAGTATTCTCAGTAATATTCTTAGAAAGCACATGCAATCGAGCTGGCATGGACTCCACAAGTTAATGTAAAATCTGATTTGACAGTGTTCCACAAAGACTCTTGTGATGTCATTGAAAGCTTGTCTAAACTTGGTCTGAAACTTTTGGACGCTACTGGAATTTGAGAGGAGGGATATGACTGTGTCTGAGGGGGAGAGGCGGGATAAGGGGATGGAGGTTTAGAGTGTGTTTGAGTGTACGTGGACAATGAGGCGGGGAGGGAAAGAGAACAGGCAGAGAAAGGGTAGATTTCATGTGTTGAGGCTGCGTGGGAGAGACAAAGAGTCGAGAGGGTTACGAGCAGTATCACTGCACATCTGTGTATAAACTTTCCCTTCGTACATCGGCTGTTTTTTCAGAACGGTAATATGATTTACATCTTTGTACGATTTCCAGTGAAGGCTGGTCATCATCTCATCTTTGTAGCAGTTTCCACTGTTGTTGAAGCAGTTATTTGTATTTGTAGAACTCTAATTTAGCAGTAATCCACTGGGGTCGGTTGCTCTTCAATCCCAGATAGTGTGTGAGGTGGAATGTTAGGCTGCTGTCCTTTTTGAGTGTAGGAAAGTCTCTGTCATGGCTTTGTTATGGTGGTAACACAGATGAATTGGGTTTTAAGAGTTTTAACTGAGTGTTGTAGGCTTTGGCACAGTTTCAGGAAGCAGCTCGGCAGTCCTTCAATGTGTGTGATCTACAAGTGTTCAACAGGAATTTGTTTTTGCGCTTCACTCTGCAGTGGCGGCTTCAACCACGTGTGTGGTCGCGTACTCTTGCTGTTGAATGTCTTTAGGGGCCTGGACTGAAGTTCACTGGTTTATCTCTGCCAGAGACTTCTTTAACATTATCATAGTGTTCATCATCACAATGTCATTTGATACTTTCTTGTAAAATTATTGATCCTCGCTGCTTGTAAGGCGAGAGAAGATTGTGGCTACAGTTAAAAATAGCAACCATTAATGCAGGTCTGAGATGGGACGCAGTACCTCACACTTACTTACTATGATGCTACAGGTTGGCCTGTAGTAATCAATATTTTTACATTAGATCTTTTGATATGAATAATGAACTATATGATATACTGTTCAGTAAGGTTCGTCTCAGGTGTTTAAGTTTTCTTAATGATGACAAATGTCAATATATTATAATAGAGTTCTCTAGAGTTCTCTCTGGAACTAGAACAGAAGCTTCAGTTTAACTTTTACTCTTATTAAAGGATAGGTTCATATTTCTGTCTGAAAATGCTCATGTTCCAACAGGTACAACAGGTTTTACTTGCTGTAATCACTCAGCTTTAGTCCTACTGACCGTGAAGTGAACCAATCTTCCAGTGTTACCCATTTATAAAACACAGTCCTTGTTGATTTAAATGTAAGGCTTGAGCAGTTTCATCATTTAGTTATTAAAAATGGCAGAAACTTTTCCACATTGCTTATTTTGTCCAACCAACAGTTCAAAATTCAAAGACTCTTCATCTACTTCCATAAATGACAATGAAAAGCAGCCAATCCTCACATTTAAAAAGCTGGAAATTAGCAAATGTTTGACAATTTAGTTTGAATTTGAATAATTTTCTTTCTCAATCGACTAATCACTGCAACTTTATTCAGCCGTCTAAATAAGACAGAGAAAGACTTTGTTCTAAAAGACAAACTGAAGAAGATTCTAACTTAATATGTATGCCAGTTTAAAAAAGAGGAACGACTACTGTAATTAAAACCTGTTTCAATATGAACAAATTACACTTTGTCCTTGAAGCCCCAGCATGTTTACCAGCTACTCTCCGCTGCCCCTGTGCATGTTTGTAGATGTAGTGATACTTCCTGCTTCCTGCCTGAGCCGTATTAGTGGTCTGATGTCATACTTTTTTATGTTACGAAGCTAAAAGTTTCCGGATTGACTGCAGTCAGACACTGAGAAGAGAAGCAGCAGTTGTTACCTCATCAGCACGACTTTAAAAAGGTAAGGCGAGTTCAGGACACACCTGGTAAATGTACTATGACCTACTTACGACAGCGAAGCAGTAAAACACACTCGTATCTAAAAGCTGCGAAGGATTTATTAAACAGTGTTAATTTAAATTCTGTTCTATCTATTTTCATGTGCAAGATTCAGCATGTCAGAACCGGTCTCACAATCCTAACAACACTGTCAGACTTCTTCTGTCTGTACTGTTATTGAGTCAGAGTACAAATTTGCATTAAAACTGATGATTCAACACTGTAACCTTTGTGGATGTCAGACGCGTGAGGCTG
Organism: Diplodus puntazzo; assembly: GCA_963678695.2. Classification (NCBI taxonomy): domain Eukaryota; kingdom Metazoa; phylum Chordata; class Actinopteri; order Spariformes; family Sparidae; genus Diplodus; species Diplodus puntazzo. The sequence goes on from OZ023177.1 coordinate 22,697,908, forward strand.
GGAGTCCGATGTTATCTTGAATTTGATAGTTAAATTAGCTTCAGGGCAGGAGATGATACGTTTCTCCCACAGACACATACAGAACGTTTTGTGATTATTTCATGATTTTCAAGTCAGTGTATATTATATCTGATGTAAATACTTGAATCTAAAATGATAGAATTGCAGTTTGTTTACAGTTTGGAGGCTGTTAAGTTTCAGTATCATTTTATAGAAAACGTTATCGTTTCCTTGTGAGTAAAAATGCATTTCAAAAACACCTGAGTCACCAGGGCTGGACAACATATTGGTATTTTATTGTTACCGTGATTTGTGACGATAGATTGTGTCAGATCCTGGATTTGTTACATCGTGATATTGCATCTGTTCTTTTTCTGGTTTTAAAGGCTTTATTACAGTGAAGTGATGTCATTACCAGACTGCTCTACTTGTTCCAATAATCGGTGTTGATCAGAAATCTCATTGTGTTAATATTTTGTGAATGTACCAATTGTCATCCCTACAATATTGGCACACTTGGTCAAAATATTGTGAAATTTCCTGCATGCAGGCCTGACTGTTTTCATCCTTCATCATCATGTTCACATTAGCTGCTCTTTTAGGAGAGTCACTCTTCCATTTTTGATGATATCTAGCTCATGTTACTTTCAATCCACTGGTTTTAAATTACTTTGGATAAAAGTGTCTCCCAAATGAATGTAATATAATGAAATGTTATATCTGTGGATTGGCTTTCACACAAGGACATAGTAGAAAATTAAAAAAATTGAAATATTAAAACTTTGATCCGTTTACCAAGGAGTAGCTAATTTGTATCTGCATTAGGAAGCACATTTACAACAATTGTACTCATGCAGTGGAATGAGTGAAGATAATTAATTTCCTCCAATGAATGTTTCTTTTATATTTTGCAGTGATCCTTAATGGCTAAACTTTTGGAGGAGCTGTGGAAAACTCTAAATGGCTTAACAGAAGAGGAGTTTAAGAAATTCAAGTGGTTCTTGAAACAGGATGACATCCTGGAAGGTTTTCCAGGAATCCCAGTGGCTCGGCTGGAGAAGGCAGACATGCAGGACACAGTGGATCTGATGGTACAGAAATATCAGGGTCCCGGAGCTCTGACGGTATTCTTAATGGTTTTAGAAAAAATCAGCAGGAATGATCTGGTGCAGAGTTTGAGAAAAACACAAATAGGTAAGTTGACGAAGAGGTCTGACATGCATCTCAATTTGTACAATAATTATGGATTGATTATTTTCAAACAAGTTTTAAATTACAATGCAACTAATGTTCTGAGCCAATTTCAACAACAATCAGCACATTTTAATGGACGAATTTCACCCAGGTGACCAGGGTTTGAATCCCATGTGAGGCTAACAGTCTCCGGTGACTACTTTAAGATAGTTGTCATTTTAGGAAACCCATATCTTCAACTTAACCTAAAGTTTTTGGATCAAGTAGCTCGTAAAAAAAAAAAAAAATTTAGTTATTTCAATGTGTTGGATAAAGATTTCATCAGGTTTGAGTTAAATAATATATTGGATTAGAATCTGCATCAGCAAATACCCAATATTGAAGAACCTGAATCTGGATCAGGGCCAGAAAATGTTCATCAATTGACACAATAAATATGACAGAGAGCTGTTCTTTGGACTGACCAGATGTTTTTGTGTTCTGCCTTGTTTTAGACACCAACAACCATCACACTGGTCCTCTCAAAAGAGATCATGAAAGAAAGAAGGCCGAGCTGGGGGCTAAAATGAAGCTGATGATCCAAGAGAGACAGATGAAGATTGAGGAAATCAGACGCTCAGCCGAGCTCAGCAGCAAATCTGCAGACAGACATATTGCAGACAGTGAGCGGGTCTTGAAAGTATTGCTGCAGTCTGTCATGAAAAGTCAGGCTAATCTCATTGAAGCTATTAATGAAAAACGGAACACAACTCAGAAACAGGCCGACGAATTCATCCAAGAGCTGGAGCAAGAAATCTCTGAGCTGACAAAGACGAGCAATAACATCGATCAGCTCTCACAAACTGACAACGATTTTGACTTATTATCGAATAATTCTATTCCAACCACCAAGAACTGGGCAGAAGTCACTATTCACCCACCATCATATGGGGCAAGTGTGGGGGGTGCTTTGAATCGGCTGGAGGAAGAATTCAGCACAGAGAAAAAGAAGCTGATTGCAAAGGCCAAGCTGCACAGGGTCCAGGAGTTTGCAAAGGATGTGACTTTAGATCCTGATACAGCAAATCCTTTCCTTATTTTGTCTCACAACATGAAACAAGTTTACTGTGGTGATGTAAAACAAACTCTCCCAGAAAACCCTAAAAGATTTGATACTGCTATCAATGTCTTGGGAAAGCAGAGTTTTTCTTCAGGAAGATTTTACTTCGAGGTTCAAGTCACAGGGAAGACTTCCTGGGATTTAGGCGTTGTCAAAGAGTCGATCAGAAGAAATGGATCGATCACAGCAAGCTCAGAGAATGGCTACTGGACTATATCTTTAAGGGAAGGAAATAAGTACAAAGCTTCTCTTGGTGATCTCAGTATAAAAAATCAGCCAAAGAAGGTAGGAGTGTTTGTGGATTATAAGAAGGGTTCAGTCTCTTTTCATGATGTAGACTCTGCAGACATCATCCACTCATTTAGTAACTGCTCCTTCACCGAGAAACTTTACCCATTCTTCAGTCCCGGTTCTCTTCATGGTGGTAAAAACTCCAACCCTCTGATCATCTCGCCCATCAATTATGCTGATTAGATTTTATAAATCATCCATTAGAAAAACTGATTCCCCAATTTAATAATAGTTGGAAAAAACAAAATGTATTGGTGTTTGGTTGGTTTGTGCCACTAGGTGGTGCCACTTTCTGTTAATGTAATGGAGACAGATGTGTGAACTGCCTTGCTTGGCTCCAGAGTTAATTCTTTTGATGAAGGAATTGTTCTGTGCACATCCATGTTCTAAAACACATGTATGAATAGTTAAGGTACTGCCCAGTGTGGTCGAGGAATACACAATAAAGTAATATCCCTATCTCGTCTGTCTGTTGGCTTTCCAAGTTAAGTGAGTGTTGAAGAAAATGTAAAAACCCTCTTGTTAAGAAGTTTAAATAAAATGTTTAAATATACATTGAGTTTGCAGAATGAGAGGGTGGGTCGGACACAATGAGCCAACCAACAATACTGTGAAGATATCATATTCATAATGTGATTCATCATGATTTTGCAAATCCAGCTGCCTTGCAAGGCAAACTACACTATGCTATTTGGTAAATCCATCTCTCTAAACAGCATAAGCATTCGATAAGGAAGAAAAAAACAGACACCGTATACCATTTCCCCTCCTAAGCACATCAGCTTAAGAATATACCTTCATCATTAAATTGAGGAACATGCCGAAGTATCCTTGAGAAAGATACTGAACCCCAAAATTGCTCCTGATGTGTAGTTGGCACCTTCGTGGCAGCCACCACATCAGTAAGGGCCCTGCGATGAGCTGGCGACTCATCCAGGGAGTACCCTGGCCTACGCCCATAGAGTCACTGGATTTGGCCCCAGTAACCCCCGCTCCACCTTGAAAAAGGTGGTATAACCAAAGCGGAAAGAAGAAAAAAACAAAAAAAAGGATTTCTATTCTCATACTTTTTGCACATTGGCTAAAAAACACCCACAATGCAGTCATGCCTGTACTAGCTATAGACCAGAGTCATTTTCTTACTATATACCTAATGCCAGTGGGCGAGACGTAAATGGTACATTTCTAACAAAAGTCCATTCAAAATGTACATCATGAGGAAGTAGTTGAAGTGGTGGATGGATTCTAAATAATAATGCACTTTGTCCAAATAAAACCTTTATTAACAAAATCAAAAGGCCACTGAGGCACTTAAAGAGTGAATCTCATGCAGGGTTGTGACAAACTGATTGTCCAGTCATTGCGGTAAGTTTTGCAGTTTATTTTCCTTTGAGTAGCAAACAATTGACAATGGCTCTGTATCTCTCTTGCCCCATCACCCTGGTAAAACCATAAGCCCTTCCCAGTGCCTGCCTGCCACCACCTGCCTAGTCATGAATATAGATTCATCCGTGCCAGTGCCTTCAAAACAAAAGCCTAATCCAATATTCAAAATCACAAAAACAATGCTACTAATATTGTAATCAACCTAATTAACTAACTTGTGCTCATCAAAACATTAACAAAATAAATAAATGTTGAAATTATATTACAAAACAATGAATAGCTCCAACAGTAGTGTTCTGGAAAACTATGGCCATAAAAACTTCATTGGCAGGTATTATGTTGATACATGGAATTTGCCCCTGAACAGAGTTCAGCTCAATAAATTACAAATCATTCAGAGGTAAAAACCAGACAAATGAATGAACCACCAATTAAATCAATGTTTTCTTTCGAGAAATTACATAGTGGCTCATATTCACAACTGCATTACTCTCATTTAGTCTAAGAATCAGGCTTTTACATTAAGACCGTTATGTATCATGGTTTGTCTGAGGCCTGAACGTTGCCAGGCAAGGAAGTTTCTGTTCACCGTATTACTGCAAAAGTCTGATCAGTCAACGGGAATTTTCTGTGAAATACCTGATGGGTGGTAAGAAGTGTAAAACAACTATTTCCTGTGCCAATTTAAATACAATCACGATCATAAATATGATATTATTTTGATGTCTGATCACGATTGGTTCGTGTCGAAAGAACATTTTTTAAAAAGTAGGTCGTAGGCAATAAGAATATACTCATAAGAAAAGGCAAGTTCAAGTGCAACATATGACAAGAGGTGACAACAGTAAGTTTATTTGTGTTCATGTGTAGTTGTTGCTAGAGATTTTGCAGTTAAATTGACGGCAATTCAGAAATGACCTTTTTAAGTTTAAGTAATGGGCCTTGAACGTACTTTGTTTTTTTTTTAAATAATGTATTTAAACTTACCTCTAAAATGCCCAATTGCTACTCCCTTGATTCCCATAGTCATATTCTCTTTCATTTGCACTCGCCAGTTGACACTTAAGTATCTTATTGGTACCACATACAGTGAAATTACACTTGAAATCATGGGCTGTATTATAAAACGTCACAGAATTATAATAGAGTTGAATATCAGAAATAAAGCCATAAGGTTAAATTAACAATAGGCAATAGAGTATGGATTTGTGAGTGTATTTATCTGCCTTATAACATTGTCCATGTTCGACTTATTTCTGTTCACACAAGGATTCTAACTTGAAAAATGAAATGCACATAAAGTTTGCCTTTGCTTTTAAACAAAACACAGGCTCCTGATAATGCTGATAAGATGACAAGAGAAGAAATGCATGAAAGTGAAACTGACGTTCTTAAAATGCGGTCAGCCGCTGTTGAAATTCATGAGAAGTCTCACGTCTAGGTGCAGCGAGGAAGTCAGGCATTGCAAACGGTTGGTATCCTGTTTGCTTTTATTGTCCATGAACTGTGGCTGAAACTTTGAATTTATGACCAATCAAGAGGTGAGACGTAGGGACGTTAGTCTAAATTGCATCTGAACTACAGTAAGAAGATGAATGACGTTTATCCCACGAAGGACATCTTCCAACAAAACTGTGAGTGTGAGTTTTGTTTTAAATGTATTTTTATAGCTGTTTTTTTTTTTGTTTTTTTTACACAACGCCATTCCCCCAAAACTGATTTGCTAATCCATTTTGACATACTCAGACAATGTATTTAACATCATTACATCAACCTCTGGTCTGATGTACTGGCTTGTACTTACGTAGGCCCAACCTCAATAAGGAACCTGGGGTGAACATTAACCCAAAATGGTTAAGGGAGGCGGGGCTTTTAGCTTTTACAGGAAGAAAAGCAAGTCAAGGTTCAGAAAGAATCCACCTCTTCTTCACTGAAGACCACAAACTTCATCCGAAAATACAAAGCAACTTTTAGTACGTTTTCGAGCTAAAGAGTTTAATTTGATTGATAACTTTCTACATACAATACATACTCAATCCTAAACTCTGCTTGGTGGGTTGTACTAACAGATGATAAAATACTTTTTCCTTTGTTCAAGTATTTCTTCCATCGATGGTCCTGACCTTTTAAATGATTACTCGGTCTGTTTCGACTCTGAGATTTAAGTAGAGTATTGGGTCATTTCATGCCAACACCCAAAAATCCAGAACTTTTCCAAGTTCATATCGTGGATTTTCTTGAAGAAAAAAAACAAACATTTCATTAAAATAGTTCATTATATAATCATTAGAATCATTTAATTCATGGAACCTTGCAAAATCCTGTTGCACTGCTCCAAATACTAAATAATGAACATTTTACTGTAATAATTCACAACTTGAATATGGAGTACAAGAAATTTGCAAGGTGTCATGCATTCAATAGAAATTTTAACATGAATTTCTTTCAAGAAAATCCATGACATGAACTGGGAGGCCCGAGCTGAGTTGGTATGAAATAACCCTATTATTAGTGCTATTATTGGTAATAATTATCATCATTATTAACTATGATTGAATTGTTACTGACTGCTATATTTTTGTGCTTAAGCGTCATCAGTTGCTTTTTCGTCACTGGATAATCCAGTTAAACAACAGGTCCCATCAATAAAGATTTCTCGTATGTGTAGCAGAGATCCAGAATGCCAAAACTTCCAGAGGAGCTCTGGAAAACCCTGGAGAAAATAAAAGAGGACGAAACTTATCTCCCTGAAGTCACCTCTTAAGAAGGTTGGAGCACTTGTGGACAATGAGGGTGGTCAAGTCTCCTTTTATGATGTAGATGCTGCAGATCACGTCCTGTCAGCTCCTCAGAAACTCTACCCGTTCCTCAGTCCCAAAATAAATGGCAGTGGTAGAAACTCCGCCCCTTTGATCATATGTCATTGATTATACTACAATCTAAAGATGTCAGAATGACACGTTGACATAAGCATTTATAGTTATTTTTTTTACTTCTGACAGAATGTGACTTGTTATTGTATAACACATGTATATCAACAAAGAACAAAAGAAATGTATGGTAGTTAACTTCTTCAATCTCTGCTGTAATGTTTACTTTGCTTTAACGGTTGGATCATCTCCAGTGGATATTGAGGCTACTCCCTTGTTAGCATCTATATATTGTTGCTGTTGTATATGTTGTGTTTGGCTGTTATGTGTAAAACTGAATAAATAACTGATCACATAAAATGTGCCTCAAAATTTGACCTGATTTGATCTTTTAGGTTGTTTGTCCGTCAGAAGACAGTTCCCATATGGGCCTAGTTAGTTTAGTGTGGTCTCTGTTGAATCTCTTCATTGAGCAACAGATTTCAGCAAATTAATCATGTAGGATGAGTCCAGCTGTAGTCTGCGGATATTTCAATCGTACCTCTCAGACAAGGGTGCAAACTTCCAAATTTAACGGGATATACAAAGGAAGACGGGAAGACATGACAGTGAAACTGAAATTAAGTCATTTGATATGTGGTCAGCCACTGTTAAAATTCACATGAAAATTCACGTGAAACTCTGGTTAACCCTGCTGAGGGAAGTCAGACCTTTTCCCTGAATTTAAGCTTTCAGAGTTCACTGTATTTGAAACTTCGTCTCTAAATCTAATTCTTGGATGGTCATAAAGTCAGACATCAGATTAACTCTGACATTTTGCCTCTCACCTACAACAACTAAGTTGAAGAAGGTACAGTATATCTCACTTAAGCAGTCCAAGTACAGTGTAAATGTTTTTGTTTCCTACTTATTTCTCTTCCACCTCAATGAGGAACCGGAGCTTAATGACAAGAGAGGATGAGGGAGGACTGAAAAAAACGAAACACTGATGAGAAGTTGAGGCTCGTGAAGGACATTACATTTTTCAAGGGGCTAGTGAGACTGAAAGTTTAACACAAAGAAAGAAAAGGCATTCGACTTTCCTTGACTGAAGATCACAGACGTAATCTGGAAACTTAACTTAGTATATTAAACCAAAAGTTGACTTAATATACTGAGTGAAGAACCTGGTACTGAATTCAGCTTGGTGAGTTTGTCTGTGCTTTTCTAATCCATATTTTTCTGCTCAATGAGATGCAGTAGAAATTTCAATAGGTGGTCACTGAAGTGTGTACTTTATGTCCTTTTTGATTCTGTAGAAGGCTCTCTGAAGTTTCTTCATCTTTATTGTAGTAACTGATTTTCTGATAACATAAATTTAGGCCAACACGATGTTATAAGTAAAGACTGTAGAGTATTCTCCATTTCACTATCTCTGTACTTTAAGATAAAATTTTCACAGTAGAAAAAAGTAAGACCTTTTGATATGGCTTGGCATAAATAAATTTAGTAGTGTATAATCTGACAGAAGTTGCATAACCACAAATAAACCAAATCTCTATTACCTCACAGGGAGCCTGTGGCAGGGAGCCAAAATGGCAAAACCGTTAACCGTAAATCTCTGGAAAACACTGCAAGAATTAAAAGATGACGAGTTCAAGAAATTCAAGTGGTTCCTAAAGCAGGACGAGATATCCAGCATCTCAACAGCTCAGCTGGAGAAGGCAGATAGGCAGGACACAGTGGATCTGATGGCACAGAAATATGGCAGCACTGGAGCCATAACAGAAACCATGAAGGTCTTAGAGGAGATCAGCAGGAACGACCTGGTGGAGAGTTTGCAAAGCTCCTGTCTGGACCCAAAAGGTAAATTGGGGGATGGTAAAATTAAGATCTAAATAATCCGAATTGTACAATGCACTGTATATAACAATATTCTATCAATAAAAATACAATTTAAAAAAATCTTTACTCTTGGTGAACTGGCTTCACAACTAGAAAAAAAAATTTTTAAACTGAAAGAAGCGCAAGCAGGTAGCAAAATGTCTGAGTTGAATCCATGCAGTTTGGATGAGGGTCAGCACCTCTAAGTCTGAGGCCCTGTTTCCCTGCCAGAAAACGGTGGATTGCCCCCCTATGTCTGGGGGTGAGCTCCTGGCCCAAGCAAAGGAGTTTCTCAGGGTCTTGATCACAACTGACGTGAAGTGGAGGTTAAGCTTGAGAACTGCAGGCATTGAGGCAGACCACTGTGGTGAAGGGGAAGCTGAAAAGCTGAAACTGTGCTTGTGACTGTGACCATATGGTGTATCGTTTTCCATGTGACACAGAAGAGTTTTAAAAAATTCCAAGCAGCTGGACAAAGAAACATCTGTTTAAAATCTGATTGTAATCATATTTCAAACCACCCCTTAATGTGACTTTGATCTGACTTGCAAAAATCACATTTTTTTTAAGATCAATCTGGATACAACATGGGTTTGCCCAAAAAACTTATTTGGACTGGTGGTCTGAATGAGGCCCAAGAAGTCACTGCTACCGGCCAAGAAAAAGTCCCAATCATATCTCAAGTCACAAGCTATTGTTTATTTTAACAACGTATTAAACAAACGAGATATGACCTGTTGATCAGTGAGCTTTAAGATCTGCTGGTAGGCCAATTTCGATTCCCTTTGACTGAGCCAAGCTCAGCTTTTCTACTGTTAAAATGTTATGCTAAGCTAAGCTAGCCGGCTGCTGGCTGTAGCTTCATGTTTGTAAGACAGATACGAGCATAACACCAATTTTCTTATCCCACTCTTGATAAGAATGCAAATCACTGTATTTCCTAAAATGTCAAATTATTCATTTAAGTTTTAACCTCTTAACTTGATAAATAATAATGGTGTGTCTATTTCTGTTTTAGACCTCAGGCCACAAGACAATGAAAGAAAGAATGCTGAGCTGAGGAGGATCCAGTGGTTTGCAGTGGATGTGACTCTGCATCCGGATACATCACGTCCTAATGTCATCTCTTGCAGTGATGGAAAGCAAGTACATGTTGGTGACATAAAGAAGAAACTCATGGACGACCCTGAGAAATTTTTCCAATGCATCTGTTCAAACGGACAAAAAAATCAATCAGAAGCAGGAGACAACTAACAGCAAGACCTGACAATGATTACTAGACTTTATAGTTGGCGAATACAGATGAGTACGGTGCATAACGAAAATAAATGTCTATCAATATATGAAGCTGCATCCTCAGAAGGTCAATCGCTGACTCGACTATTTCCTCAGTCCTGAACTTATGATGGTGGTACAAACTCTGCCTGTGATTATGTTTCCTGTCAATCACACTGATCAGACTGGTCATTTGTTTTCCAATCAGAAATCATCTGTCATTTAAAATACAAATGATAAAGGTATTCAGATAAAACAAATATAAATTCACTAGATCCAAATTTGTATTTGCATTAAATTGTACTTATAGATACAAACCATCTAAATACATAAATCAAGGTTTATGCATTGCTGCATGAGAACAAGCTGATGTCACAATGTTAAAAAATCTTGGATCCGTACCTTCTGCGGTCTGTTCTGGGCCAAGATCCATCCTCCCTTTCAAGTTTTGTGAAAATTCGTCCAGTAGTTTTTATTTAAGCCTAACTCTGTTAATTCAACCAACAAATGGATACGCATGAAAACAAAACAAAAAAATAACAGCAAAACCGCTGATGGTGGAAAAAGTATGTTTTTAACGATTGTTAATAAAAAGCAATGTTCAACTTTTACAGATTTTTTTAAAGAGCTGTTTATTAGTCACATGACATTCAGCCATGATTGAGACTAAAACGACTCACTGAAATTAATACAAACACAATAAGCACTGAAATTCTAACTGAACTTAATATTCAGTGGTTTACTGATTCTTCAGGATCTAGATCTAGTCTCGTCGCTGCCATTTACATATTGCACTTTGTAAACGTGTAAAAGAAACAAAACAACAACAGCCTGTATTATGAAATACAAACAACAAAGACATTTTAGAAGCTTTTGTCCTGAAGTTATGTTTGAATTTTACGACTGGAAACTGTCCAAACTCATGAAACTAACACACTGATTCAATACATTGTTTAGCTTTTGTATAACAAATGCGTGCAAATACAACAAAGTAGGACATTTTATGAACAACTCATTGAACACTGGAATCACTCAAAGTCACCGTAGCTTCAGTACTGTCGGCTGAAGCGTTTGTTGACTTTGAAAACCGAAACATAGACGGTGAGGCTGATGAGGAAGAACTGCTTCTGCTCCTCCAACCACACCAGCTTCATCTTCACCTTACCCTCTGCGTTCTGGTACTCCATCACAAAGTGCTCGCCACTGTAGTCGACGGACGGCGAATTCTTCGCCATTGTGACGTAAATGGGCGAGCTGACGCACCAGAAGGGTTTCTGGAACTCGTCGAGCAGAGTCAGCGTTATGATGCAGCAGTTCTACGCAGCGCAAAAAAGAACCATCAGAGCTTTAAAAGAAAAAAGGGATGCGACCCCTTTCTTCCCCACACGGCCGAGTCAAAACGCAATCATAACAGACGTCTTCGACCACAGTTAGCGCAGGTTTGTGCATCAGTTTACCGCTGCATTTAACTTTAACAGCTTGCTAACACTACATGCAATTATACTGTCTGGCATTGATTTAAAGTTGACAGATGTATTGATACTTCGAGACCCTATGTTTAAAACACTGGATAGTTTAAAAGAAAACAGATTCTAGATGTTAGACGTTCAGGTGATTACAAATGAGTTGTGTGTTTAGTGACAATTTTGACTTTGAAATTTAAGATGTGCTACCCTTTTTGTTTTTTTTACATATTACACAATTTATGTGTACATCTGAGAGCGGTAGGAGAAAACCAGATAAAACATGTTGATTAATGAGCTGTAACGCTGCTGACAGGTGGATGTTGTCACCTTTTGGACAGAGCCAAGCTAAGCCCACTCGACATGCTTCCAGCTTCAGGTGAAGGGCAGTGATTTTAACATTTTTCTAAGCACAATTCAACATACTGATGCGCCTGGTTACATGTGTGTTTTTGGTGTCTGAAATGTCTCTGTGGTTTTGGATGGATGTACCTCCACTGAGCCCTCCAGAAACTTGCTCTTCCAGGGCAGCTTGATGCTTCCGGACAGCGACCTGTGCTGAGACAAGTTGTCCCTGTTGATGACCCTCAGCTCCAACAGTCCACGGCTGATCTGATCTGGTCAGAGCGACACATCAAACTTTAGGTATTTACACCAAAACCAGTTGCAGTTACTTTTAAATCTGGATATTTTTAGCCAGTTTAACTTCAATAAAAATGGAAAATCTGTTGACCAGATTGCATTCTGTAATCAGATTACCTGTGCAAAGGGAGAGCTGGCGGAAGTGTCCCAACATGATCTCAGCGCCGGTGTTGTGCAGGACGAAGTGCAGACTGTAGCCGTGCAGACCAAACTCAGGGTCCGAGTTGTCCACAGGTGGGAGGTCCTCGGGCTCATAGTACGGGCTGCAGGAAGGGACAAACAGGATGAAGACCAGAGGAAAACCTGAACAGACTGATGATGAATACTGCAGAGAAAATTGTAGAATTGTAGACTTGAACAACACAGTTTTGACGACATCAGAGCTTCTGGAAGTGTAATTTAATAGATTACTTTTATTTTAAATTCAACAATAGCTGCTGCAGTAACAGTACTCATGTGCCCCTGATATAGAAAACACTGACCAAATGAAATACTGACTCAAAGTTAGACTGAAATAACACCTTTGTTTTGGAATTTAAAAAGCTGTAAATGTTTATTTCTTAAATTATAAAATGTGTTGTAACATTACATAAATTAGACCTGCAACCATTAATCAGTTACATGCCAAATATTTGATTAAAAGACTATTTTGACAATTCATTTCATTTTGAGTAAAATAATTCTCTGATCACTTCCTGGTTTCTTTCCTCCTCTGTGACAGTACACTGAATATATTTGGGTTGTGGACAAAACAAGACATTTGAGGACGTCATCTTGGACTTAAATATCTTTTTTAATCGATAAATCAAGAAAACAATCAACAAATGATTAAATGACTAGAAATTACCATTATATGTAGCTTCTTTTTGAAACAAAGCATTCTAATGTGACAAAAACTTCTTTTTCAGCTCCTTTATACATTCAGCTTCGTGTTCAGCTACAGAAACTGCTCAGCTATCAACATGTTCAACTTTTTAAGCTCTTTCGGCCTTGACCTTTTCAACTTTTCAGCTTTTCGGAAGTACATTCAGCAGATTTCACTTCAGACCTCAGCATTCATACTGCATTTTCATAGGAAATACAAATTTTTCTAGTTTTATTCTAATAAAATAAACAATCTAACATTTGAAAATAAATCCTTGTCAATATGTTTAAGTTGCACCCTCACACATGTTCTCAGCTGGGTTAATGAAGCTGCAGTGACGTGATGATACCAGCAGAGGGAGCTCTCGACTTACCACTCTGATCATGACTCAACTGAGGAGCACTTTTGTTCTGAAGGTAAACTGGATGTTTGTTTGTCAGTCTGATAGTTTTGAGAGGTGAACTTACCAGGCTGGAGATCCCAGCAGACTCTTCTCCACCAACTTGTGGAAGTGCAGGCTGGCCATGATGAAAGCAACGCTCTGCTGACCCTGCAAACATTTCAAAATCAATTCCTCAATTCTAGAAAGGATCCAGGACGCTCCAGAGACTCCACGTGTGTCAGGCTGAGTTTAAACAAAACGTCTCTAAAATAAATCTAGAACAGTTTGTTTTTTCTGTTCAACATTTACCCTCCAGATGCCGATGATGAAGCCGGGCGCCAGATGCAGCAGTTTGACCAGCTTGTCTTTGCCGAGTTGCCGGGCATACTGAGACTTCAACTCCAGCTTTAAAATCAAAGAACGCCAGGCAGGCCTGATGGAGAGGATGAGGAAGCAGTGGTGAAGGTGTGCTAATGGAAGAGAAGAGGCGTTGTAGAGGAGAAGTGTCTTACTTCCTGACTTCGGGGCTCTTCAGCCGCTCCTTCCGGACTCCGTGCAGCTGGATGTTGTGGATGTGATGATATCTGGGGAAGCTGCCTTCACTCCAGCGGATGATCACAGAGGACTCGAAGAAGTACGCTCGGCTCTGCTCCAGTGTCATCTCCCGTCCCAAACAATCAGTCACCGTCAGCTCCCAGCTCACGTTCATGTTCCTGGAAAAACAAAAAAAATACACAGTGCTAAAATAACCGGATGGAACTGATATTCAGGTGTGTCAGTGGTTTCAGCTTATAAAATATACGATATGTTAACCTGACACCTTATCATGGCAACTACTACAAGGAAGTGAAAAGGGGCTTTAGTAAGAGAAGAGGAGCGAGAATCTGATTAACCAAGCAGGTGATAACTCAAACAATCTGGCAAAAGTTCCCATGAAGCTTCAGTGAATTTCATACTACAAAGTCGTTGTTGTGCATCACACAGGTAGAGCAGCACTGCTGAAATCAGAACTGGGCTGCCTCTCCTACCTGAGGACCCACTCTGTCCGTCTGGGCAGCCCGGTGTACGGACTGTATTCTTTCAGCTCTCTACTCCACTTGTTCATTTCATATCCAGCTGTGGTCCTGAAGTACAGCTTCTTCCAGTTGCCGGCAGACCGATCCTCCACCTCCACTGGGTCATCCTTCAGCGCTGCATTATCCACCGACTTCGGCCTCCATGTTCGAGTCCCAAACTCTGACATGTAAATCTTCTGCCACATGACACTACAGTGAAAGAAGGTGCAGACTGACTGTGGAATTAAGTCCCATTGTCCATTTTTTAGACTTTAAAGCAAGATTAAAAAACATTCTGTATGTAATCCTGTTCTGACCTGCTCATTAAAAAACTATAGAAAAATTAGTTGAGCCATCTTATAAAATCCTGTCCTGTAAACTATCTTTTGGTTTAAATACTCTTACTACATGGGGACTGTGTTGACTCGGTCAGACTTACTCATCGTTGGCGAGCGAGTGGAAGAGCTTGCTGACGTGGCTGATGCAGAACAGCGAGGACGCGTCCAGGTACGACAGGATCTTAGTCAGGATCTCACACGGCAGCCTGAAGAAAAACAAGCTCCTTAAACTTAAGTAACTGTGTCCCACCTTTTGTTATTTCCTTAATAATTTCTTAATTATATCAACAACATAGAAGAACCAGTAAAATCCAATTTATTTTGTCATTTGACCAGTACAGGAAGAAAATCTGGCATTTATTATGAATCAATTAGTGAAATTATATGGAAGCGATGGACAATAAAATGCTGATATTTTTTTTTTTAAAAACATAAAAACTAGAGAAACCACACAAATCCAATAAAAAAAGGTTTGTCCTGATTGTCAAGTGTAATAATATCAAGTGGCTTTAATTTTGAGAAATTCTGAGAAAAAAACTACAATTATTTATTACCCAGGTATTTCTGTAAAATCAATTAATTACTCATTAGAAATCAATATCGGTGTATTGTATTAGGGCTGCATGGTATGTTAAAAAATTGATACTGTGATTGTTTTGACAGATACTTCATGATTTTTATGGATGATTCAATGTTACAACACAACTGATGGTCGCTGCTAACAGAGCTAACTGCTAATCATTGACTGCCACTGCCAAATACTAAACACATAACGTTAGAGACCATAAATTAAGGAAAAGGTAATTCTGTCACATTACTGTGGTTGATGTTAGCTAACTTACCTTTCCATTAAGTTTTCCTTGGATGGAAAAGTTTGGGGGAAATCTTCTTTCTCTCTCTCTGTTCTGGATACGAAAATGAACAAAACATGCTATAAGGAACATTAAATAAATGTAGCTGATGCTTTGGCGTGGCGGAAATGTAGCTAACGTTAGCATGTAGCCTAGCTAACGTTTGTGTACAATCGCCCCGGCTTCACGCGCTGCTCTCCGCCCCGTCACCTGCCATCTTTCCAGCGAACGCAGCTCGCTGATGCCTTTGGCTGCTTCTTCTTCTTCTTCTGCCTGCGGCCCGTCTGTCGTTTACCCGGACCCGACTGCCCTCGACCCGGACCCGACTGTCCACGACCCGGACCCGACTGTCCTCGACCCGGACCCGCCGCTGTTCCTCTCCCATGATTAGGCTGGGCGGGTTTCCTCTCCAGGCCCTCCAACAAACTCCGATAAAACTCCCCTCGTCCGGCCGCCATTATGGAGTTTGTTTCAAATAACCGCCGGCCACGGTGAGGAAATGACTTCCGGTCATCGTAATCTTTCACAATAAAAGGATTTTTATTTTACATTTTATTTTGTAATAATAATATTATGTTTACATGAAGTTGTTATTAAAATGTTCTTCTTCATCAATCTTGATGTTTTTTTCCCTTTTATATATACTTCTCTCTCTGAGCTGATGTTTTATGGAGTGTGTACAATTCAAGCTTCTTTAATTGAGTATTTGTATTTTCTGCTACTTCACATTTACTCTTCAATTGTCCTTTTTTTTGTCAACATGTAGTTAATAACTCTACTTAGTAGTTAATTTGCTGATTGCTGCATTAGAGCCCGAGTAGTGCATTTTTATAATCAATTTATTTTATCTGCAATCTGATAAAAAAAAAAGTAATCATTTCTCAGTAAGCCTTCGTGTTTTGGTTTTACCTGGAAAAAAAGAGGTGTGGTAATCTGTGCTTATTTAGTTACTTCAGCTGGTGTGTGTGTGTGTGTGTGGATGGGTGTGGGTGTGTGTGTGTGTAGTTTCAGGTTTCATAGCTTTTAGTTAAATTACAGAGAGACTTACGTAAGACTCACACACACACACACACACACACACACACACACACACACTGACTGAACAAACTTTACTGTCATCCAAACACTGCCCAGGAGGAGAACTATAGCTGACTCTGATGTAAACAACTTGTTGGTCTCCAGGCAGCCACACAAACAACCACACAGTGTGAGAGACGATGTCCTGATGTGGAAGCTGCTGGACGAGCTGGAGGTGCAGAACACCGCCCGGCTCTGCTGCAGCTTGAGCATCATTTACTGTTCTCTGGGACGAAGTTGGTGAGTATCATTTGATTTAGCATCACTTATCACTTAGCCTGGCTCCATGGTGCGAGGCATCAGTTTGGTTGATGTGGTTTTTCCTGCAGCATGTCGCAGCTGTAAGTCAGATGTTTCAGCAGCTGTTTGCTAACAAGGAGAAACTTCCCCTTTCAGAGCAGAACAAGAAACAGACTGCAGGGGTCAGAAACAGATCAGGAAACATTCACAAAGAAACAAAACAATATATCAAATGAAAACAACTTCCTCCTGACATATGAGCATTTTTTATCTGCGGCAGTGGTTTACTGTGCTATAAATATAACATTTATGTCAGTATTAGTGCAATATATGTGTCATATAGTGATACAGTGGAAGCAGAATTATAAAATAAAACATACAACATATATATCCAAATAATGTAAAGTTACTCAAATTACATTTGATACAGCTACTACAACTATTAAGCTTCTACGCACACTAGAATAAAATCTTAATATACATTCTGTGGGCTTCATATATTCATTTGTAATAATGGAAAAGATTTATTTAAGGAACTGTGTGATAAAGTCAAATAAATATATACAAGTTAAATGTTAAAAGATAAAACTATAGAAGCTTTTTTCTGACAGTTAAATGAAAATTATTTTAAAAAACTTTAATGAAAGTTTATGAATAAAGTTTATGAATTAAGAGATAAACAATACATGTGTAAGTGATGAGTTAAAACAATAAGGCTGACTGACAGAAAATGCCATAAAACAGGCAAAATCGCGGAAAAACAAAGATATAGGAGGCAAACACAAAAGTAAGTAAAAGTCATAATTATGAGTCATGAAATCATCAATATTAGATACAAATGAGATATGAGAGAAAAGTACAATTATGAGATAAAAAGTTATAGTTATGAGCTAGAAAGTGCCAATTGTGAGATAAAAAGTCATCAATATTGGATGAAAAGTAGAATTTCTAAGATTAAAGTTATAATTTGTGAGTACAAATTCAAAATTTTGCGATGAAAGTAAAAATGATGAAATAAAAGTCAATATTTTGATAAAACGTCATCAATGTCAGATGAGAAATAGAATTTATGTGAGCAACGTATAATTAGGGTACAAAAAGTCAGTATTATTAAATTAAAATTCATATTTTTTAGATAAAGTATCTAAGAGAACAAAAGTCACAATGTATCCCATAATTTTCACCTTATGTTTTCATAATTACCACTTTCCATCTCATTAAATCGGATGTAATCTAACAACAATTCATTTTCTCATAATTTCAGTGTGTTTGTTTTGTTTTTATCTCTTATTAATAACAATCGAGCAGCGGATGTTGTGCTTCATCAGTATGTTTCTCTTTATGGCCTCTCTCGGCTTCCATACTAACGGCTGGTGTGCGTGCGCAGGAAGAAAAGGAGGATCTGCGCGTTAAAAACAGCGAATTTAAGGCCGAGCAGGAGTTATTTTAGTCCTCCTGTCGTCTGAAGGAGTTAGTGAACAGACGGATTAGAAGAGGAGGAGTAGGGAGAAGGAAGAGGAGGAGCTGCAGATGGAGGAAGAGGAGGCGTCCTGTCCGTCTGTGTCCAGAGGAGAGGAGCGGCCGCCATGTTAACCAAGAAGCCCGGAACCTCGGTCCTCCCGACGGGTGAGCACAGCCTCTTGTAGCCGGTCGCAGGGCGCCTGAGCCCGGCCAGTGCTGCGGGGACACACCGCTGATCCCCCGCTTGTGATTTCGCTCTGTTTAATCCCGTGTAAATGAAACCGTAATGAGTTAGAAACGGAAGAAAACAGTGTAGGGAAGGGCTGGGAGCTGTGCTAGCTAACAGCCAGGAATAGAAACTGCTCGTCTGTCTGTCTCTGCTCATTGAATTATCTGTAATCTTATAACGGACAGACCGAAGACAAGCTGCGGTCTGAAGGGACAAAACAAGCCGAGTAAAGGCAACCAAGCCGGGGGCTGCTCCAGACGTCTTCCCCCCCTGTCTGTGAGGTTTATTTTTAGCTAGCGTTAGCTAACCAACAGATGAGAGGTGACAGCAGCAGCACAAACAGGTTCCTGCTGTGTGAAAGCCTGCAGATCAGCACCAGATCAGTGCCGACTGCTGGATGTGATCTGCGTTTCTTGGGGTTGTGTGTCATGTTAGAATTTGTGTTTGCTGTTTAGTGTGTGTGTGTGTGTGTGTGTGTGTGTGTGTGTGTGTGTGTGTTTTGTTGGTTGCTGGGTAATTTCTGGCCTCCAGCGCAGCAGACAGAAATAAAGCTTGTGTTCAGTTCAGTCAGAGGTCAGTTGGCCTCTCTTTCGTCTTTAAACGTCTCTAGAATGGATAATTTGAGGCTCTCAGCTCAAAATTATAACACAACAAAACGCTTTGTACCATACATGAGCTTGATGAACACATGCAGATGCTGCTCAGAACTGTTAAAGCTAATATAGGCAGCTGATATTCCTGCTGGAGCTTTGTGTTAGCTTCAAACTGCTAATGTTTCTATTTGTGCAGTTAGAAGACATTTGCTTTGTTCGTTTGGGGTTTCTAGCATTGTGTTGCTATGTGATATAGTTGTCATGTTTTAAATGTAAATATAGAATGTTTTCATTGGTTGGAGACGGTTGTCATTAAGAAATAGATTGTTGTAGTGAGATTTCAGTTAGCATTTTGCAGTGTTAGTTGGTAGCACATCTGGTTCCCTCCTCGTAAAGTCTCCCTGAAATAAGGTCTGTAATATATTTACATGTTTTGTTCTGCCATAAAATCCATCAGTAAGTGTTCCACAGTTTGCTAAAAACGGTCAGCGGTTGCTGGCAAGTGTCTAAATGAGACTACAGAGTCATGTGACTGTGATGTCGTCTGTTTAAAGCCCAGCATTAGCTTTTTACTGCTAGAGATTTAATTCATGCTTCAAACATCAAAGTGGCATTCATCTGAGGAGATTATCTTGATCAACTAATCCTAAATATCATAAACTTGTGTTTGAGACAGATTATTTTCAGCAATAATCCAAAATCCAAGTCATAAATCTCATAGGCTTTTTGTGAAGGGAACCAGAGCGATGCTAACATCACGGTCCGAAGCTCTGGTCATAGCGATGTAAACATCAACGATACTCCCTCGATCATAGCTACACTGCTAACTGAGCTAACAGCAGCTACAGTTAGCAGCTACAGTTAGCAGCAGTTAGCGATAACTCTGGTGATATGCTGCCCCCTATTGTTGAGTATGAATTGGACAGATGGCACCGTTATAGTTGCTCTCACTACCTTACGTTAACATTGCCTTGGCTAGCTAACATTAACGCTGGGCATTTACTGCACAACACAGCCATTTTTACGCTTTTGCTGCAAACTAGCAACTACCAAGACTCATGCTCACTGACGAAACGCAGAAACCACCTGAGGTTTCTGGTTTTGCTTGTCGGGGCTTATGTGCAAGATTTGGCCAGTTTGATATTGTTTCTAACTGATCAGGTTACTACGTGACCATCAGGTTGAGAGAACTAGCTGCATGTGGCTAGTTAGCAAGGAGCCCTGGGATAACTGATTAGCTCAGCTCTACAGGTTGTGCTTAGCTTATGTCTTGTTAAGTTGTACAAAAGTCGGAGTCATGCACACAGTGTCACACAAAGACAGCCATTGTTTTTATATCCTGTAGTTCAAAGCCTCATTTATCCGCTGCCAATACAAACTCAACATTTCCTGTATCTGTTTCAAATAGATAGAAACCAGTTTATTACATAAAAAGGCTTTTGTTGTGAAACATTGTGTATTGTGTTGTGCAAAACTGCATGATTCACATACTTGACTTCTCGAGCTGTCATCCTTTCCCCAGTTTCACTCAGCTGACGTCCTATTTAATTTCGACATGGTGTGACAAGGTGTGTCGCTGTTGTGAGAAATTAAAATAGTTAGTGTAACAGTTGCCCTGATGGACTGTGATGCTGCGAGACTCTCATTCATTGGCTCTTGTTATGTTCCTCCTGAGAGCGTCTGAGTCTCGCGTGACATCTAGTGGTGATATTTGGCGTCACCGGTCTGATTGGGTCTCGTTACTGACGAGAGAAAAGGCTGTTTCGCAAACTTAATTTGCAGAATACTGAGGATTCGTACTAGCCTCAAGACCTTGAATTCTGATTAATGTAGTTCCTACAAACTCCGGTGCCAGGAGGGCCAGAAATAAAAATATCAGCAGGTTGACTTTGAGTTACTTTGTGATTGGAATCACCTCACCTTTAATATCCAGGTCACTTTCTGTGCTTTGCAGGTCAGGTTGTGTTTTTTTTACCCTGCACCTCTGATAGTTTCTGTCAGAGAGTCACGGCGCTGCATCTGTGCGGTCACGTTGCTGCACATTTTCCCACTCGTCCTGTCGAGCAGCATGCCAAGCGTGCTCGCCGGCTCTCCGGCATCTCCAGCTCGGTATCAAGTTCACTTTTAGCACGCTGCTTTTCCACTCTGTTAGTGTGCATCTGTCGGGCTCGCAGCAGAGGAGGAACACTGCATGTGCTCTCCAGTATAGACCTCTACAGCATTATCAGTTTGTACTGTACGAGCAGAGTACAGTGGCATCGTGTGCTGCAGAGCTGATTAGAGCTGCAATGATTAGTTGGTTGTCAACTTTTAAATCCACAGCAACTGTTTTGACAATTGATTCACGGTTTTGAGATTCCAGCTTGTTAAATGTGAATATTTTCTGCTTCTGTGACAGAAGACTGAATATCTTTTTGGTTTGTGGACAAAACAAGACATCTGAGGACGTCAATTTGGGCTTTAGAAAACAGCATTTCACCATTTTCTGACACTTTATAGATCAACAACTGAATCAGGAAATAATCAACAGATTTATGGACCATGAAAACCTGTTAGTCGGAGCTGTAGAGCTCACAAGGAGCTGAGAACCAACACTTTCCTTTAATTCAGTCAAGTCTAATCCAATATCAGACTCGCTAACGTCTCTGGGTCACTTTTAAACGTGCAAAATGGCAGCACATACAGTGAAATGAGAATAAACTGCCAGCCTCCAGAGATGATGTCTTTCGTGACCTCTTAATGTCCTTTTCAATATCACATGATTGTTCATTTCTTCAACAGTCAGCATTCTGCTGTGTCATAATTTCCATTTTTTTTTACGTTGATATGAATTTCATATTCAAATATCAGGTTTTTGCCTCAGAGGGCTTCACTGAGCTCAGATTCGGGTACAAGAGGATTAGATGAAAGAGGAAATATCTGACATAATATACAATGAACGAATACCTATAATCATATTCATTATTAATTAGTCTGTCGATTATGTCAATGACTAGCCCATTAATGATTGAGTCCAAGAAAATGCTCATCACAGTTTCTCAGAGCACAAAGTGACGTCTGACAATCCGAAACACAAAGAAGACTGAAATAATATATAATTATCCAAAAATTGGCATTTAATTTTTTTCAATTGAGCAGTCATTGCAGCTTAATCTGACTGTTGTTCCTTTCGTCATCATTAAGTCTATAGCGTGTCTGAAATATTAAAACAATGCAGACATTTTTTACAGAGACATAAACCTGCACATGTGCAGCTTGTAAGCAGCTGGAGTGAAGCTGCAGGCATGTTTCCTGGTACTGATCAATAATTTAGCCTATAAAATGTCTGCCGCGTGTGCCGAGCCCCAAGGTGACATTATGTTTATTAATGGATATTATTTATTAGCCCAAAACTAAAAGATATTCAGAGAAAAACTGTAAATATTTGCCTCTGAGAAGCTGGAACCAGAAAACATTTGGTATTTGCTTGAATAATTGCTGAAAGTCAGTTATCAAAAATGCTGTTTTCTTTCCATCAGCCTCTCGTCTGATCGGTGAATCAGTGAATCTCTTCTGTGACGGTCTGATGGTCTGATTGAAGTGCTTGTGTATTGATAACAGATCAGAACATATTGATTGATTGGCGTGGCCCCGGTCATTAGCAGCATCACGATGCATTAGAGGCTCTTTGTTTTGCTGCAGCGTGTTTGTGCTGCGTCGGCTCTTTGGGTCCAGCTCTGGATGCAGTCTGGAGGCTGTTGTTCGCTGTGTTTCGGTGATCTTTGTTTTGTAGCGGGTTCAGAGCCTGTCGGCGGGGTGCAGCGCGGTTCTGCAGTGGTCGGATGTGATCCGAGTCGTCCTCATTAGCAGGATTACAGAGAGCGTTCAGATTAGAGGCAGAGAGCAGCAGCAGAGACCATCTGTCTGCTCCGACCGGCACGAACACAGGAAGCTGCTGGGAGCTGGACGGACGGTGGCCTGCGAGGGTCTGCAGCTGAACACTTAACTGATGTATCACTACACTGATATCATGGGAGACATTAGAGGTCGTTATATGGTTTTGGCTTTAAGGAGATTTTAAACATCAAGATATATATAATGTACTGTGATATAAAAATACAGCAGTATTATCTTAAGCCCAGATTTCTGTTTATTCCTTTTATAATAAAGCAGTTTTAAACTCTGTTACAGATGTTTCCAGCTGTTCCACACAGTATTGTTCATTACTTGAAACTAAATATTCATTTTTATTATCTCTGATTATTTTTTGAATTAATTGATTTATATTTTAGTCTGTAAAATGTCAAATAATTGTGAAGAATCTACCATCCCGAGACCGGAATCATCTGGTTTCAGACATTTGCAAACCATGAGTCTTGACTGATGTTTTCAAATTGCTTCTTCTGTCCGACCAACAGTCCAAAACCCAAAGACTCTTCACATGCTGTCCGAACTGACAAGGAAAAGCAGAAAATCACATTTCAGAAGCTGGAACCAGACAATGTTGGACGTTTTCACCTGAAAAGTTTGTTAAACATCAGAACAGTTGTCGGTTAATGCTGCAGAAGACCGATGACAGTTTGACGATTAAGCTCTGTGACGCAAAATCTTCTGATATTTTATCGTCTTATAGCTTGATAAAGAAAACAATCAGCAGATTAATTGATTTTATGACCGTGGAGTTTACGTCCATAAACATTTGAACCTAACAAAGAGCCAGTGTGTGCCTGAAACGTTGTACTTT
Source organism: Diplodus puntazzo (assembly GCA_963678695.2). Classification (NCBI taxonomy): domain Eukaryota; kingdom Metazoa; phylum Chordata; class Actinopteri; order Spariformes; family Sparidae; genus Diplodus; species Diplodus puntazzo. The sequence goes on from OZ023177.1 coordinate 22,721,805, forward strand.
AAAAATTCAGTTGATTGATTAGATGTGATTATTTTCTGGTTTCTCTCGTCGGTGACGGTAAACTGAACGTCTCTGGTTTGTGGACAAAACAAGACGATTGATGACGTCACCCTGATCGACACTTTTAAAGATTTTCTGACAGCCAATTGATTAGTCGAGTGAATAACTGACAGACTAATCAGCTTGGAGGAACAATCGTGAGCTGAGTTGGAGTCCACTCCGCTCAGTGTTTGTGTGTCTTTCCAACATCTGTGTGGAGGAGAAGTCGTCCCAGTTAGATTGTGTTGAGCAGAGTGTCACAGCTGGACGAGCCAGATGTCTGGGTCATTTTGTGTGGCTGTAAAATGGACGAAACATCTGAGTGAAGGGAAGCCGGTCAAAGTACAGAACTTATTACCAGTCGTCATACTCGTCACATTAAGATAGAGGTTTGCTGTGACCTCTGACCCCGCTGTGTTGTGTTTGTTTTAATGTTAAAGTAGGTGAAGCTGTAGAGACAGACGAGGAGAGACAGAGATGTAGGCAGTGTATCAGGGATTATCAGGCTATATTAAACCCTTCATCCTCCTTAGACTGAGTAAACCTGCAGGAGCCACAGCCTCCAGACCAGACCGGTTCACTGTGGCCCGGCTCAGCCCGCTCCAGCCTCCGGCGCACGTCATACCCGCTTCCTACCCTCAATTAATCTGTCCACTCAGTGTCCACCTCATTAGGTACACCTGCGACGTCTAATGCAGTCTGATACAACAGCTCTCACACACGTTCAACCAGTCACTGATTATATTCTGTTTGGATCAACAGTGATGTCAAACTGGACGGCCTTCTACTGAACATTTTTTTATCCCACCGCATTTACTATCATGGCGAATAAGAACCATTGTAGACAGAAATATATAAATAACGGAACTGGAAAAACTCCCAATTTCAGAGATTTACAAGAAAAAGAACTCTGGTATTCCCGGTCATAAATTTGCACCTTGAACGCCGTTGTAGCAATAAATAAATAAATGATAAGGAAAGAAAGAGAGGAGCTGGGGTTTGTGGGTAGTATTCTGAGGAAGAAAATCGTAGATTGGCAAGACACAATATTCTCTCTGATATTCTCTGAGATCAAACTGGTAAATTTACCCAAAAAAAACCTATCCGCTGAGATTATGTTCATAAACTGATCCAACACATTGTTCCTAAACTTTCATCCGAGCCTGAGCAGAACCATCGGGTCAGGGGTCTGTGCTTCAGTGGTTTATAGAATAAATGAAATACACGTTGACTGATGCATCACAGCAGAAAGACGACAGAAGTTGACAGTTAATGGTTAGCAGTGACTGGTGCGTTAGAGGAAAGAGGCGGAGCTAAAGTGCTCTTTAACAAAAGTGTCTTTATATAGAGACGGTAATAAAGTCCACGTTCCCGTCAGTCAGTCTCTGTATGTGTTTGTCTGTTTATGTATACATCTGTCTGTGTTCCGTCTAAACATATCTGATCTGACCCTGGTTGGATCTCAGTGAAATCCCTCAAGTCGACACTCCTCCTCACGGGTCGGAGGAATTCTCTCTCTCGAATGTTTGAGGAGATTGGCGAGCGCGATCCTGATGTGTGTTATGTAAGCAGCTCTTTCTGTGGCGGTCGTGTCATATGATATTTGGTATGTCGAAGGGAGGCATCGACACATCTTGTACTCTGAAAGGTTGATACTTTGTCATGTAGTCAGCTTCTAGTGTAACATCACCGGTTAATCACAGAGCTCAAACCTGGCAACCCGACGGCGAGGACAAGACTGTAGGGATGCGGTCAACAAACGCTCCGTCGCTAACTGCTGCTAACACCACAGAGTCTCCTGGAGACACCTGCAGGACGCAACATGTAAAAGAGACGAGACTTCAAGTTGTTGAAAGCTCGATTTGTTAACTTTTGAGGAACGGCACTCGGCTAGCAGTTTCTCCCCTGCTTACAGTCTTCGAGCTAAGCTAGGCTAAACACTAGATTAATGTCTGGCTGTACTGGACACCTGGAAATGAAACGGATATCAATCTTCTAATCTGAATTGAAAGAAAATAAAAAAGTTAACCTTTGTATCTTTGTGTTCACAGGCAAAGTGGGCGAGCCGGTCTACTCTCCGGGTCACAGTGGCTCTCAGACGACGTCACCTGTCGCCCTGCCGCGGCTTCGCAACAACAACCACAACCCGCTGACGGTACGAACACACTCGCATCTTTCTTTGGACTCTGTGGCTACAACCCCCCAATTCATCTTATTTTACAGCCGTTGGTAAACTAGGGAACTTTAATCCCAAAAGGAGCAAAAGAACTTCCTGTTAGTGTCGATCTGTTTACGTGATCAAGTCAAGAAACTCCTCCGACTTCATTCTGGTTTGACATTGATTGACAATACTTGACAATAAAAGTGTTTTAAGATTTAAGTTGTCGCTCGCATGCTTTGGCACAGAAGTTGAAGCTTAATGATGTTTGAGGTTTGTTGCTTCACTGCGACATGTCTGCAGCGCTGAGCGGAAAGTAGAACAGTCATATTTTCCGAAGGGACAAGAAGCAACAAACCTCTGGCAACTCAACTCTGCATGAATCACTCTGCAAAGTGATTTAAAATCATTTTGCAGTGTGATTAATCTGCACGTCTGAACTCAGAATCTGGGAACAGAAAGCCCTTTTTTTTTCCTCCTCACATTCACCCAAAATTATGAAATTAAATGTTTACAGCTTGTTGACTTTGTTCCATAAAACATAACAAGTCACCATCTTTCTAAATAACTATGGAGCTGAAGTCTCCAATAAGGCTGCATATCAGACTTTGTTACTTTCCTGGCACTGACCGAACTGACTCGTTACTGTCAAGAATTGAAAAATGTCTTGTTTGTTGTTGTGCCAAGATCTAACAGCGCTGGTGATTGGCTGTCTCGAGGCCCAGAGACAGCCAATCACCACGTGTATGGTTCTGAAATCCAGATCCTTCAGGAACGGGTTGTATGTTGTTTAGTTGGAGCACTCGTCATTTTCTCCCTTTCAGCTTCGTTTGCGTACAAATCGTAGAGCCACCTGGGCCTGACACCAACCTGCTGCTGTAGCAGAGACTGCTATCACCGAGTCAGTGTTGTTTATAGAACGTCACGATTAATGTTGACTGGAACATCATAGTCACATTTTCTTGAGGAACAGCAAAACAATTCTGCTCACGAAATGACGACAAAATCTGCCTGAAACATCTTATTATAGTTGGAACTTCCATTGTCACGAACTTCACTCATTACTTTCCGTTTGTTTTAATTTTTCCATCAAAGGTTTGTTATAAAAAGTTATAAATGGAATATAAATACCAAGTTATGTTAGGAAAAACACGTGTTTAAAGGCATAACTTCTTCCATGTGTATATATTTCTGGTCTGTTTCCCCCCAGGTTGCAAAGCTGTGACATTATAAAACATGCTCGTGTGCTGTGTAAGAGTCATGGCGGCTGTAAAAGGTTGTACTTTGACATGGCGAGCTGCAGTTAGCCTGTTAGCTTCCTGTTAGCGCTGTGAAGCAATGAACCTGAGCAGCAGTCCTCTGGAACAGTCAGCTGTAGCCACCCGGCTAATAATAGCCCTCGGCTCCAGGATGCTTTAAACAGCTGATTGGTTTATAGGCTGGTGTGAAGGACGGACACACACACACACACACACACACACACACACACACACACACACAGGACTAATGGTATGAAGGAGCTGATGCAGCATTAATTTACTCCATTACCTTCAGAGTGATGTCCTTGACTATTAGCATTAGCAGCGTTTCCTGTAACATATGCTAATGGAAGCTTTTATGAAGTATGGTATTAACTTCCTGGGCTCGGTATCACTCAGCCCGGCCACATATTTAATGAGCGAGGCTCGTCTTTTATTGGCCTGCGCAGATTTTATAACCTCTGATAACCAATATATTAGAGGACCATCAGTGGTTTCAACAGCAGGAGCCACAGCTGAAGTGTTCAGGATTGTGTTCCATCGATGTGATGTTGTAACATGAGACTTTACGAGGTCTTCAGGAAACACAACACTCTGTCGTGATATCCAGCATCTGTTTTTAAAGCGTTACAGTAGGATGATGTCATTTTCAGAACTTACCGGACTGTTCTACTTGTCTCGACCTGCTCAGTCATTATATCATCTCTACTGATGATTATTGATCAGAAGTCTCATTGTACATTTATAAAGCACTTTTGATAGATTTAAAAGTTTTGAAAATATAATGTGTGTTGTGATGTAGCCTGAAAGTATTGTGATTCTATCTTAAGGACGTGTCGCCCTCTCAAAACAAACGAGGCCGCGGTCACTCAGTCACGATTAGAGCTGAAACAATGATGATGGATCGATCAGCTGATCGACAGAAAACGAATCAACACCTCTTTGGATGATCAAATTTTAACATTTCAGGCAAAAGTGTTGACTTCTTCTCTCCAGTGGGTCAGATAATATTTTTGCGTTTTGGACTGTTGGTTTCATAATGTCAGTCGATCCATTAAGAAAGTTTCTTGACCTTTTCTAGACAAATTTTTCCGCTGAGAAAGTTTCTGATCTGCGTTAGGTGCATGAGTCATTTTATGTACACAATGTGTGTGTGTGTGCGCGTGCGTGTGTGTGTGTTTAAGGTGTTGCCAGGTGAGGGAGGAGTCAACAGATCAAAACCCTCAGCTCTCATGTGTCACCGTCTCTCCTGACAACACAAAACACACGTGTGTTATTGTTTCGATTTTTCCCTCTCCCGACTCACTTCCTTGTTTTTATGTAGCAGCTCACACACACACACACACACACACACATACACACACACACACACACACACACACAGCAGCTCAGTTCAAAGACCTGCTCTTTACCACAAAATAACAATGTGTGTGTGTGTGTGTGTTACTGTATCTGAAAGGACCCAGGTGTGCTGGTCTCCACGGCAACAGGAGGTGACTCACTGAGCGAGAGACAAAGAAACAGAATGAGAGAGAGAGCGAGACGGCTGTGTCTCTGTTTGTCCACAATGAGACTGTGTCAGTTCTTCATTTCAGGGAACAAATTAGTAATTTGGGGTTTTAATTAGCCGCGATATCTTTCAGGCTCCCATGTTGTGTTCAGGAACTTAAAATGATTTTTCTGTATTGTCGGGTTTTGATTTTCAGACCTAACACATTTGCCAACAACAAGAGTTTTAATATAACATTTTCACTGGACCGCATCACCACACAGAAATAACCTCACTGTGGCAAAACGATTAGAGGAAGACGAGGAAACAGTCTTTAAAGGAAAAACTCATCAGTAGAGATAATTATAGCTCATTTGTTGAGGATTCACAGCTTGAATAGCGACCTGCAAAATCTAAATATGAATTTGTGTATTCTCAGCTTATGTCTCACTGGATCAGGCTGAGATTTAAATAGTCGTTGCAGAATGTTTACAGTAATTAAAGTAATGAAAAGACATAATTTGTTTCCCCCCTAAATAACAAAACCTCTAATTTTTCAAAAAGTCATACTGACACACAACAACAAAGCAAATCTGGGCTAATCCCGCCGACAACAGGTTCAGGCAGATTCTTGCAAAATGAACCGCAACGTACCAGGAAGTATTTAAAGAGGTCAAACACAAACAGTCCATCTCATCAGTAAACAGTCTGATGTGATGGCGACGGCACCTCAGAGTTTATAGACTGAACACTGAATTTAAAGAATGATCAGCAGGCACGATCAGTGAAATCATCCGTCTCGTCTGTGTCTGATCCGACATCTCTCTCTCTGTGACCCTCAGGGAGGCTCTAAAGCCGCTATGTCGGACGCCGTCCAGCTATCGTCGCAGTCGCAGGTCCACGTCACCCAGCTGTACGAGGAGAACACCAACAAGCGCCCGGTCCTCACCTCCCAGCCCAATGGCCTGGCTCCGCTCAGCTCCACCAGGCCGGGGCTGCCGCTGCCAGACCGCCAGACCTCTGCCACGGAGCCCGCCCACCACTGCCGGCAGGGCAGCGCCGCCTCCAACAAGTCGACAGACGGCAAGCCAAAGCCCACCTCGCTGACCCCGGAGCAGGCCATGAAGCAGTTCATGGCCAAAATGTCGTCGTTCGAGCACCACGAGGTGTTCAACTACCCCGAGGGTGAGACGTGAATCTGCTCTGATAAAGACACGTTCTCACTGATGCTGATAGTAACAATAATCTGTAGTTGAGAATGATAAACGATCATGCATTCGTTTCTCCTCAGTGTATTTCATTGGTCCGAGTGCCAAGAAGAGGTCGGGGGTCATGGGCGGAGCCAACAACGGTGGCTACGACGACGATCAGGGATCCTACATCCACGTTCCACATGACCACATCTCGTACCGCTACGAAGTCCTCAAGGTCATCGGCAAGGGCAGCTTCGGACAGGTAACAACTGCTGCTACTGTCAGCACGAATACTGCTAATGCTACATGCTACAGTGTTTTTACTCTCAGAGTCAAAGTGTGAAATTAAAACACGAAATATAATGAAGGTGTTGATGCTGTTGGGATTATAAAAATACAAGATTAACAGTCATGTCTGTTGATTTAAATGGTTTAAAGCTGCCATGTGTCACAGCAGTTTAATCCGGCCTGTCAACAACAGATAGAATGGAGCTGATAATTATTAAAGAAAAGCAAAAACCATGGCTGCACGTTGTTAGAATACTTGATTAAGCTGCAGATATTTGGCATGGAACAAACTCATATAAATATGCACTACATATAAATGACATCAAGTGGTCGAGTTTTCAAAGCTGAAAAGTGGATTTGAAGGTTGACCTGATTAAGCGTTTGTTCAGGCAAAAAAAGCCTTCATCATCGCTGTAAGATTAATCAGAGCGCCCTGTTTCTCCTCCTGAAGGTGGTGAAGGCCTTCGACCACAAGTCTCAAACCCACGTGGCTCTGAAGATGGTCCGCAACGAGAAGCGCTTCCACCGGCAGGCGGCGGAGGAGATCCGCATCCTGGAGCACCTGAGGAAGCAGGACAAGGACTCGAGCATGAACGTCATCCACATGCTGGAGAACTTCACCTTCAGAAACCACATCTGCATGACCTTCGAGCTGCTCAGCATGAACCTGTACGAGCTCATCAAGAAGAACAAGTTCCAGGGCTTCAGCCTCCCGCTGGTCAGGAAGTTCGCCCACTCCATCCTGCAGTGTCTGGACTCGCTGCACAAGAACCGCATCATCCACTGCGACCTCAAGCCCGAGAACATCTTACTGAAGCAGCAGGGCCGCAGCGGCATCAAGGTGAGGCGGAAACACACGGGTACGTCTGAATCTGCAACATGGACGGCTTTTTAATCCACCTGTCCATCTGTCTCCAGGTCATAGACTTTGGTTCCAGCTGTTATGAACATCAGAGAGTTTACACCTACATCCAGTCCAGGTTCTACCGAGCACCAGAGGTCATCCTGGGTAAGATAACAGAGCTCAGCCTGAGGTCGACACCAGGTTTCACTTCATTTTACATCATAAATCCAATCAAAGGGTTCCCGTCGCTCTGTCTCGGTTTCCTCCCAGAGTCACTGTTCTCCCTCGTTTCTCATGATGTATGACACATTTTCAAACAAGAACAAGAACAGTGGATGGTATTTGGAGAAAGAAAGTACATTTGTTTAATTTTCTAGCACCAAAAAAAAAGCAAAACTCAACTCAACAGCAGCAAATCACGAATACAGTCACAGAGACTCTAAAGGGGATGAAGATCGGTTCCTTTGGTCCATATATGCATTTCAGTTCTGGTCCGGTTCCTTTATAATAATATAATGAAACAAGAGGAGTAACGTGGGGACATTTCCTGAGACTTCCATGTTTCTGAAGTGTATGTTTATGTTGTTTGGTGTCACGATGGAATAACTGATGATGAGCTTTAATAGTATTATTAGACTCAAGTTATAAAGATGATTCAGGGCTCATTGTTCGATCACACAGCTTGTAATGGTTCAGATAATCTGAGGAAACTAACGGCAGTGTTCAGAGCTTTTGTCCGTTAATTGGAGGACAAACCTGCGCTGAGCTGCATCACTGAGTCGTGCTACAATGAATTATCTGCTGTCATAAAATCCTGTTGATGGTTCATTTACTTTCACCACAAACAAACACCTCCAGGGTTTCGAGTAGGAGAGAGACGAGCTCACGGTGTCCTGGTGATCTGTGGACAAATGTTTAACCCTGCAGCCGAGAGCCATTCGCTCACAAACCACCTGATCTTGAAACGCTTCTTCGAACGAGTCAGGTGTGAACACCACCTCAATGTGTGGAACAGATGATCAGGCTGCAGCTCGTTTCAAGTCTCTGTCAGCTACATTTCACAGAAATCTATTGAAACCAGTCGCTGCCTGGAGGCAAGAAAGTCAATCCATCAGTCTGCTAACTGACGGCGTGTTCCGGATAGTGAACAGCTGGAATGTGAAGTATTTATTAGCGGATCGTTTTGATGGTTGAATTCAGTCTTTAACGGTCTTTGTCTCTCCTCCAGGCTCCAGGTATGGGATGCCTATCGACATGTGGTCTCTGGGCTGCATCCTGGCTGAGCTGCTGACCGGGTACCCGCTGTTACCGGGCGAAGACGAAGCCGACCAGCTCTCCTGCATCATCGAGCTCCTGGGCATGCCCAGCCAGAAGCTCCTCGACGCCTCCAAGAGAGCCAAGAACTTTGTGTCGTCCAAAGGTTACCCACGGTACTGCACCGTCACCACGCTGCCCGACGGCACCACTGTGCTGAATGGCGGCCGCTCACGGCGAGGGAAGGCCCGCGGCCCGCCGGGCAGCAAGGACTGGAGCACGGCGCTGAAAGGCTGCGACGACCCGCTGTTCCTGGACTTCCTCAAACAGTGTTTGGAGTGGGACCCGGCTCTCAGGATGACGCCCAGCCAGGCGCTGCGCCACCCGTGGCTGAGGAGGCGACTCCCCAAGCCGCCAGCAGGAACCACCACAGGAGAAAAGACCTCCTCCTCCAAACGTGGCACCACCACCACCGACGGCGCCATCACCTCCATCTCCAAACTCGCCACCACCTCCTCAACCACCACGTCCTCCTCCTCCAAAACCAGGACTAACTTGGCAGCGATCACCGATGCCAACGGAAACATCCAGCCACGGACGGTTCTGCCCAAGCTGGTCAGCTGAGAGTGAACGCACCCCGCTCGCTGTGGTGGGAGTCGTTACGTGCGCTCACGAGCAGCCGTGAGCAGCCAGCAGGAACTGAATACAGCCGGTCCGTCCGGTTTTTAAGAGCATTTGGTTTTTTTCACGCTGGTTTTCACAGCGTTGTTGGAGTGCGTTCAGGACAGATACTCAGCGTTGGGGTGTGAAAATGTGCAGAATGGCCGGGCCGGGCTGAGAGCCGAGCTGACGGGGGTGCGTTCAGAATCCTCAGTCCTGTCTGAAATACTTGTTTTATGTTGTGAGCAGCAAGACAGGAAGTGACCACGTACTGTATGTTTGAGGTGACTGTGGGGCTGCTCAGACAATCAGAACACACCGCTCTGTAGCTCCACACACACACACACACACACACACACACACACACACACACACACACAAACACACACACCCAACAACAACAACAACATGGTGCTGACGGAGGGAACAAGACTTTTTATGTTTTTAGCAGAATCTGTTTCGCTGGGCTGATCGATTCATCGATTAGACACCAAAAACTACTTTTTATGACCTTCAGTCTTACAAGGTGACGTCTACAGTCATCTGTAGGCTCATGCAATAGATTAATCAGTCAGATTTATCTTTATACTATGAAGGTAACAGCTGCGACTAAACAGCACGGATTAGCTCGCTAATCTTTGTCGCATATCATCTGAAATAACTCAGTTTGGGGAACATCGGCGTGCATTTGTCGTCACGTTTTGACTCAAATTACTTCATAAATAAAACAAACTCAACCTGGACTGAAGCATCTACCTGTTAGCTGGCTAACTTCATAGTTAGCAGTATGTAGCTAGCCTGTGTTAGCGTGCTAGCTTTGTGCCTGTCAGCTGTTAACTGGCTGATCACCACTGGTTAGTGCACAGCTATTTGTTTGTGTTTAGCTGTCACTTATTTACCTTTTCATCGGCTAGCAGTTAGCCTAGCAAACTTTAAATCAGTCAGCTAGCTATAGCTGGCTCGCTGTTTGCCTTTTTTGGCAGTCTGGTGGCTAGCCTTAGCCTTCTTTTAGCCATAGCCTGTTAGCTCTCCACTGCCCAGCCTTACGAAGCACAGATTTAGATTTTTAATGTGATTTAAGTTTTCGAAGAGACCAGAAGTACGTTTGTGTTGACTTGACATTTTGTTTCCTATTTAATTAACCAAATGTGATTATTGACGACGCTGAATAGCTGAAGGAGCTAAGAAGATGGAGAAGAAGGTGGAGTAAAGGCAGTTTTATAGATGAAGTCAAAGGGCTGTTCGTGTTAGAAACCAAAGTCTTTCCTGTTTGAAAGTAGAAAAATGAAATAGTGGCTGCAGCGTGACAAGAAACGACACGCTAGGATCTAATTAGCTTAAATTAAATGTTATATTTGATTAGTCTTAAATGTGAAATGCTGTTATAACCTCACCTGAAGCTAAAAGTCTGATCGACAGACTGCTTCTGATCATTCAGAGGCATGTTAAATACTTTGATAGATTGATGTTAATCAAGAAGAAAATGGAAAAAAAAGAGTCATTTGATTTGTAGCAGGCAAAAAGGAAAAAGACGTTCAGACGCAGAGCAGAGACGTGTTTGTTTAGATGGACGTAGAGAAGAGATCTGGCTCAAAGGGTTAAATGAACAGTCTGAACAAGGAAGACGTTTTATGTAACTTGAGCTCAGCTGCAGCAAACGCCAGAAGCTACGTCACGTTCCGGCCCGAGCAGAGAAACTGAGCCATCAGTCATATTTCAAACTGTCAGAAGAGGTCGGCTGGTTTTATAGAGATCGGTGGGTTTAGTCTCACATGTCGGTGGGAACAGAGAGAGATTTCAATTTCTATATGAACTGAACATATCATGAAGTCGTTCAGCCGGCTCTGAAGCTAACGTGATCTTAGCAAATGACTGACGGGTTTTTCTTTCAGCGTAAAAGATCCATATCCGTTAAAAATGAACCTCATACTATCAGGAGAAAAGTCTCCGTCACATCAGTACATGTGAAGAATTAAGCACACGCCAATATTTTCACATTTCATAGATGTCAGAACAACACGAGCCGACGGACTCGATGCTCAAGTAACTGAACGTTTCTGCCTGAAACAGCTGAAAGTGACACGAACAGAACAAACTATCAATGTGATGGGGGGGTCGGGGTGGGGGGAGATGATTCTTATTTATTTACTACGATTTTAATTAATATTTATTAATCAAATCTACATATTTACTATGATGTGCAGTTCATGCCGTATACTTGAATGTGTGTGTCTGTGTTTGTGTGTGTGTGTGTTGTATGTAGCTGTGTGTGTGGGTGTTTGTGTGTGTGTGTGTGTGTGTGTGTGTTGTATGTAGCAATGTGTGTGTGTGTGTGTGTGTACGTTACGAGAGGTTTTCTTAAAGCTTGTTCCCTCACACAAACACACACACAAATATCTATAAACACACCAACTGTATCCGAACACACTCAGCAGTTTGCGAGGAGGATGAAGAGGATGATGATGATGAAGAGGAGGAGGAGGAGGAGGAGGTCGTTGTCATGTGCTCCATCGGCCTGGCGACCACGATGTGATGTAGCACACAGGGAGATGGACGACAGCGACGTGATGCACAGAAGGAACTGATGATGTAAAACACAGACACTACCTGCTCCGCCCATCTCAGGGGAAGCTCCGCCCCCTCCTCCTAGACCTGGACAGGAAACAGGAAGTAACTGAAGGAGGAGGAGGAGGAAGGATGGAGGCTCCTCTTTGATGTTTTTTTTGTTTGTTTTTTAAAGATTTGATTGGTTGGTTGATTGTGTTTTTTAATTTTTTTTAAATTTTTTTAGTGAGACGAGTGCTGAGAGTCGTAACTTTGTGCCTTCAGTATCTCAACGCCATGCCACGCCCACCCAACACACACACACACTCACACACACACAGTGTAATGTCATGACAACAATCTCTGATATATTTATCAAACTCGTCAGAGAAATCAGTCGGAAATCAGCTTTTGGTGCAACTCATGATGATGTCACAGAGACTCGGGTGAGTTCTAGCAGCCAAAGTCTGCGTGCTGATTGGCTCCTGGTTCGTTTCAGCAAAGCCCAAAGACACCATGTGAACCCTTTGACCTCTGACCTCTGAGTCCCGACCCCTGAGAGCAGTGTGACCACGACACAGAGGTGTAGCTGTGCAGAGAAGTGAAAGCTTTGTCGTTGCCAAGAAGAGTCTGGAGGCTCAGACGTAGCTCCACGTTAGCATCATCAATAATCTCCACTGGTTCTGTTTGAAAAAATATGAATTTGAATATGAGCTAAAAAAGCAAAAAAACCTTTGAGGCAACAGAAATAAACAGAAGATGAATTAAAGTCCTGTTTAACAGAAGGTTGGTCAGAACTGTGCCAACACTGAAGCCAAGACAGAACTTTGGATCTGATCCAGTCTGTGAAATAGAGGCCATTTTGGCTCCCTGTGGCACCTTCTCTAGCAGGAGGATACTTGATTCTCCCAGTTGTCTCGAATGCAACTTAAATATCAGCTGCTGAATAAGAGTGTTTAATGGAAGCCCAGTCCTGCCGGGAAAAGAAGATTGAATTAGTACGTCAAAAAAGAATATTACAAGTTCTCAAGTAGCTTAACTATCGATCAATATCTCACTTTGTTAATGTTTTATTGACACTCATTAACACTGTGAAAAGAAAACTGACTTAGCTCAAAATAAAACATCAGAATATTTGACTGAGTATCATCCTGACTCATTGTTTTAATCGTCCGTCTAGTTTCCTGGCAGAAATCGGCCTCCACAGTGTTTACAGAGCCAGCGGCGCAGACCAACGCACCAACCACAGACTGTAGCTTTAAACTGATGTCCACTCACATCTACACGTGTTTGTGTGTGTGTTGGGGCGTGGGGGGGTTTTACAACATGGCTGCACAATGTACAGACACATATCAGCCAACTGTCGCCACTTGTCGCCTCAGGACAGACTGCTGACGACAGGGCTAAGCTTACACTAGCCGATCGACCGCTAGCGTCCAGCCGCTAGCTGCTGCACTGATGTTTTCTCTACAGTGAAGCTAACACTAGCCTACTGCTTACTGACTGCTGGTAGCACCTAGCACGTTTGTACATGCTAGCTACAGCCGCCTTGAGCATCTCACGGAGGTGCTCATGCGAACTGTTAGCGTTAGCATAAAGTGGTTTTAATACGTTGTTTTTTCATGTTGGTACCTCAGACTGCTCAGTTATCATTATTATGATTATTACTGTTGTCATTGTTGTGACTAACACCCAGGGCATTTGGTTGAATCTACCAAAGTGCATTCCTTTACAAAGCTAGCAGAGAGCTAGCTGCTCAAACAGACAGACCGGTAGGTGGGTAGAAAGTAGGACAGAAAGCAAACAGTAAGTGAAAAGAGGTGAAACCAGAGGGAAAGCAGCAGCTGACGTTCAGATGATGAAGAGAGACGTGACGGCGTCTCTGTTCCTTCAGGCTGCGCTCCCACAGGAACACCACGTCTGGTTTCACGGACCTCTTGGTAGCATTCAGAAAAAAAAGGCATGTCTTTCTGATCATGTGTGAAAGCAGCTGTAGCCTAACTAGCCTGCTAGCTCGTTACCATGCTAGCCAGTTAGCCTACTAGCTCGTAAACTGTATAGCTTCTATGGGGTGTCTGTGCAGCCAGAGGTTAGCCGCTGTTAGCGTGAAGCTGCGCTGTATTTCTGTGACGTTTGCCAGCTGGGTTTTTTGTGGATTTTATCTGTAAATAATGTGGAAAATGTTTTTGAGTAATTTGGGGGGTGAATGCGCTGCTGTGCCACGCCGCGGCCAGTTTTACAACGTACTGTATCTACTGTACAGAACACAGAAGTCGACACTTTTTCTAGTGAGCCTTTGTTAAATTTTATTGTGGTGAAAAAATATTATTATTATTATTATTATTATTAATAAAAAAGATTTATTGTTCATGTTTGTGTGTTCTTTTTTATTAAGTCCATAGAAAAACCTTCATCACGCAAGCTCACAATTTAATTTTTCTTATGTGAATATTTAATTCATCCAAAATGAATGTTTGATCTTTTCATATCATTAACAGCAAATAACATGACTACAACATGTTGGCACGTCAGCTAATAACATGATGTTAACATAATGCAGTAATGCTTTTAGCTACCATGCTACCTGCTGTGTTCATCTGCAGATCAACAGTCTGGTGACAGCTGTTTAACTCTGAGCTGAACAGTTGATTCATTTATAAGTTGATCAACAGAAAATGAATCTGGAGCTTCTCTGATGATCAGTAAACTATATTAACTACATGAACTGAGACCACCGCCTCGCTCAGCTCGCAGTCTGTCGCTCTCCTCTTCATCGCTGCTGTAAATAACCCTGCTGTTACTGCTCGTTGTCACGACAACGCGCCTCGCTGTTTCCTGGCCCATCGTCACACGGCTGTGATGTCACTTCCTCATCATTGACAACACTGCATTCAATTAGCACCTGTGGGCATGTGTTGCCGTGGTAACCTTGATCTAATCCAGGAAACCCTTTCTGTGTGTGTGTGTGTGTGTGTGTGTGTGTGTGTGTGTACCTGGGAAGGCAGAATTAGTGTAAGGAGAATGTTGTGTCTTTTTTTTTTGTTATTGGTTTAATAGTTTTAATTAATATAGTCTCCATCAGACTGATATGTAGACAAACTGGTATTATCAGTATTAGCACATCAGCTAAAGTGCACAAAATGAATTAACTAACTTTTTACCATAATTATTACCGTTTACATTGTGATGACATCGCTTCATTATGATAGCTTGTTAGCTAACAACATAAGATTGTTACAGCAACAAAGTTTCGTTGTTTTAAGACATTTTAATGGAAACTAAACCTGATTTTTTATGTTTGTGTGTAACGTGACGTCTTCAGATCGTCTTCTTGTGGTTTGGTGGAAGTTAATTTAATATCAAAAAGTTAAAAAGCTCAAAGTTAAACAACTTTAACAAGACTTTCATCAGACGGTTGATCTCAACATTAGCTCCTAGATTAGTTTTTTTGTTAGCTGATCTGATATTGTGATTAAAACTGGACACACAGTTTGTCACTCTGCACACCTGCACACACACACACACACACACACACACACACACACACACACACACATCTCCTCCCTCACACACTGTCTGTCTTCCTCTCCTGTCATTGACAAGATAATTAATTCGCCATGGTAACGAGGCGCAGCCATGTGATTGGAGCAGCTGTGCTCCATATTTGGCAGCGGGGAGATTAGCTGGAAGGACACGGCTGCTAATTATAGAAGCTAGCGTGAAGCTAACAGGCTAACTGCTTGGAGGAGCTGAGCAGGAGCAGCTGCTGCCTGGCTCAAGGGCAGATGGTTGATTGGGGAGAATTCTACCCATAATGCAGCAGTCCAGAATTATTTACATGAAGTTATTTATTCATTTAATGGAGTTCAATCGTTATGATTAATACTAATCAGCCTGTAAAACCAGAGTGTGTCTTCTTCTTAAAATAATGTAATAATATTAATGTAATGAATGTCATCAGTGCTCCAATAACATTTGAGTGAACCTGATGCCAGAATGAACCAGGTCAACTTCCCTCCTGTTTGTCATCTTACCACCCGGACCACACGGAGGACATTTTGTGTCTTCCATCTCTAAACTGAAAACAAATTGTGTCCGATGTAACGAGTGTGAGATGGCGCCAACACCAAACGTCTACAGTGACGCATGTTTCTCTGATCGAGTCCTCAGTTGGACAAAGGCGGTGATCGGATTTATCTCTAAAATAACCATGACACTACTCACATGGCTCCACCCACTCCGCCGGGTCAGCCAATCAGGGTGTGAGGGAGCTATGTTTTTTTAAATACAATTTGTAGTATAAGGTGTAAGTTTTAAAAACACAAAAGTAATCATGTGAGGAGGTGATTAACAGAGTGTAACATAAGCTACAAACGTTAGCATGCCAGGCTAACCTACAGAAGTTAACCAACATTAGCTTACTGACAAAGACCAGCCACAGTGGTACATGATGTTCTGTGGTTACACTTTAAATAGCCGGTTCACTGTTAGAGCGTCACAGTGTGATGTTTGATCTGACCTCCGTCCTGTTTGTCCACGTATTTAAGCTAAGCTAAGCTAAGCAGCTAGACAAAATTATGTTAGAATAAAATAACTGAATGAAAAGTGTGATCTTAATGTATTAAAATGCTACAGCTAACTAGCTCCCCACTGCTTCTTCTACATCCATCACCAACTGGTGAGGATGCTAGTTGTGATCTGTTAGCTTTAGCCTGTTAGCATTATATAGGCTAATGTAGCCTAGCTATCAGATTTACATTTTGTTTTTAAAGCTTGTTGTTTTAAAAAAATGAGTCAGCTTGAACGATTAAAAAATCAGACAGAAATTACATTTTTAATTTCTAGTTTTTGATTTCACAACTTCAAGCTAATGTTAGCTCACTGCAGCTCGATAGCTAAGTGAAACATCAGAAACATGCAGAGAGAAGATTAAATCGTGCTTCGGCATCTTTTCCTACATTTTCAAATGCAACCAAGAAAACTGGATTTCTTGTGTGTAGTAGTTTACAACACATTATCCACATCCGGTCTCTTTTCCACCTGCACAACGCAGACGATTAAAATGTTGATATAATGTTGAACTGTTTTATCTGTCTGGAGTCTGGACGAGTGAGACGGACCTGAACGCTCCGTCACGCAGCACGAATGTCGCTGCTGAGTCAGTGAACGTGTCGGTGAGCAGTGACGCGGTGATGGAGGTTAATCTGGATCCCCTTCTGTTTGGGCCGTTTCCAGCGTCGACGCCTTCTGCTGCGTCTCTGATGTCAAACAACTTGTGGGCTGTGTGTGTGTGTGTGTGTGTGTGTGTGTGTGTTTGTGTGTCTATTTAAAAGTGGATGCTGCTCAGAGCTCAGCAGGAGATCATGACGGCCGCAGACACACACACACACACACACACTGGTAACTTGATAGAGTGTGACTTGCTGCAAGGGATTATGGGTCCAAATTAATATCCACTTACTGTAGAAATGTCAAACCACCTTCACTCACACCGGCTGTAAGTTCAGGATGTATCCTTTATAATATCTGTTCTGTGTAAATTCTGTCATTATCTACAGAAGCCCTGGAGGGTCACAGCTCCAACAGTCTGTGTCATTATCACGGAAAAACAAATGTTGTTTTCCTGAGATAAGGAGATACTTTAACGTCACATCACAAGAAGATAGAACAGTTTCTTTTTCTTCATATAATCTAATGTTTATTGGATCAGCAGAACCACGTAAGCATGTAAACGAGTACAGCAGGTGATTTCTGAACATGTCGGCTGTAGGAGGATCTTTTTTATAACAGCATATAAAGTTTATTCATCTGCTTTGAAACTCGCAAAATCTGCCACAGAGCAGAATGTATGTATTTTCTCAAGAAAATTAAAATTAATATGAGAAAACAGAAGAAATGATAGGTTTGAGCTGCGATCGTATACAGAGTCTATAATTATAAACAACTGCAGCAGCTCATAAACCTAAAATATAAAAAAAACAACCATGTAAAGATTCCGAATTTGAAACGACGAGCTCGAGCATGCTAACACTTTTAGCTTAGCCAGGAAGATTTTGTAAAAACATCTTTTCAAATCATTTGTTACATCGTTATTTATGCTTTTGTGTTGTGTTTGTATTAAATTGATATTTTGTCTTAATTAAGAGTAAATTAATGTGCACATGTTGCCTAAAAGAACACATCAAATAGTTTTGTGTCCGGAGGTGTTTAGCCTAGCTTAGCACAAAGACTGGAAGTGGTGGGAAAGTGCTAGCCTAGCGCTATAACAAGTATAGAAGTAAATCTTCTCGGCCTCGAAGCTTCTTCCTCGTTGTATCTTGTTTACTGAAACCTTGAAGGTCCAGACGGGTCGAGGACGGAGCTCCTGCTGCGAAGCAGGTCAGCAGGCCGACAGTTGAGCGGATGACGGATCCTTTCCCGATGACAGCGAGCCGACTCCTCACCCCCCGCCAGCGCTCCCAGCATGCACTGGGCTGTCACCTGAGCAGGTGGAGGGAGGGGGGGTTCTGACCCACAGACCCAGATAATGAAGAGAAGTGAGAGAGAGAGTGGTTGAGCGAGGTAGAGTCGACTGACGAATCAGCAGCAAGTGTCACACTCGTCACTGGCGGCCATGTTGTCTCCACTGCCCTGCTGTGTGAGGCTGTTGCCGAGGCAACCGTTGGCTGGACTTGTTTACGTTGCTGCGGACACCGATTGGTGATGTTTGCACCAACCTGTGTCCGTGTGGCTTTATTCATTTTTAATAATGTATTATGTCATTTGTTAGTCGTTACACAACACAGGCTGGAATAACAACATTACAGAGAGTTCATCAGTTACAGAACAAATACAGTTATTTACATACAAATATACATAAACAGGGTGAATGTACACAGCAGCAACAAGATGGTGATGATAATGTGGTCGGTTCATCTGGGAAACACTGTCCATCAACTGTGACTGTGTGTGAGCATCCATGTTATAAACACAGAGTCCAGCTGTAGTCCTGCAGTATCTTGGATCAGAACACGGTGCGCCTGCTGAGTGCAAGGTCTCTGCACAGATGTTCTGGATGATGAGGTGGCGACGGGTCTCTGTAAAGAGATCCGTTTGGGACTGTGATCACAGCAGACGAGCTGAATGGAGACATCTGATGTTGTTTTGGTTGTTTCTCTGTTTTAAATCAAGTCTCAGCTGCTTCAGTTGTTTAGCAGAACGCTGCAACTCTGTTTTACTGTGAAGCTCCAGAACTGTTCTGTGGACTACAACACTTCACCTGACTTTATATCCTCAGGAGGAGAGGAGGACTTTATATCATCAGGAGGAGGAGAGGAGGACTTTATATCATCAGGAGGAGAGGAGGACTTTATATCATCAGGAGGAGGAGAGGAGGACTTTATATCATCAGGAGGAGAGGAGGACTTTATATCATCAGGAGGAGGAGAGGAGGACTTTATATCATCAGGAGGAGGAGAGGAGGACTTTATATCACCAGGAGGAGAAGAGGAGGACTGAGTTTTACATTTCTGGATGAACTTATTCTTTAAAACTAAAGATCTTCTGTTTGGATAACTTTCAAACTCTTCACACACTCTGCAGACTGACGGGCTGATTCCGTCTGTCGGATCAGAGTTTGTTCTTTGTCTGTTGAGTCAGATGTTTCACCTCCTGCAGACGGTTTGAAACACTAAATATAAAACCAGTCATGGAAACTGTCTGTCTACCTGCCGCCCTCTCTGTATAATTGAATATAGACTCCAGCCGAGGGTCTCTGAGTTCAGGACAAATGGAAAACTGTGTGTGTGAGTGTGTGTGTGTGTGAGTGTGTGTGTGAGTGTGTGTGTGTGTGTGTGTGTGTGTGTGTGTGTGTGTGTGTGTGTGTGTGTGTGTGTGTGTGTGTGTGTGTTCAGATGGTGTCAGATTTGTCGGGCCAGAGGTCAGTTTATTTCCAGCGTCTCTCTTCATCATACAGCCGTCTCTCACACACACACACACACACACACACACACACACACACACACACTCTCAGTCTGATCCGTCCGTCATTCGCTGCTCGGCGTGAAAATTACTGAACGACCAATGTAATAAATTACTGACAAGCAGCGAGTACAGACATGTGAGAAGTACCCAGACGCCACACTTGAGTTAAAGTAAAGATATGATGTTGAAATATTACTTTGGTTCAAGTGAAAGTCACACATACAAAAACTACAGGAGTGAAAGTTTCTGATATTAAATGTAGTTTTCTGTCAATAAGCCAGTAATCTGCAAATTAACTAGTAACTAAAGCGATCACATCATGTAGTGGAGTAAAAAGTACAAAGTAATATTATAACATGATATCTTTTACTTTTACTCATGTGTGACTTTAACACTGCAGGTGAGTTGAGGTGTTAATGATCAGATTGATACTCTGCTGCCCCCTAACGTTAAAGATCTGACACTGCACCCACTGTGACAGAGCTGCAATATAAAATACTACATCATACTTCTCCACATTTAGGAGGCAGATATTGTACTTTTTACTCACATTTATTTGAAATATTTTAGTTACTATTAGCAGAAAATGGAAATACTCCTTCTAGTATCTTTGGTAGAAAAGTACATTTTATTAAACTACTCAACAGTTTCTCAGTACTGCTGAAATCTTGGGTTTGAACCACAGGACCGATTGGACCTCGACCTCCAGAACCTCCAATTGAGGCCTCATCCTGTCTTAAAGCTGCAGTCTGGAGTTCTGAGAGCAAAGTGGACTGAGCCAGAACATCTGCATGAGTCCAGCTCCCAGCTGGAGTCGTGAGGAGTTCTAGCAATAATCACATAATCAGTTTGGACCGCAGTTATAGGTGAGTGTTATAAACAACTCTGTGTCAGCGTCAAGAAGGAGCGTTTTATTTTGAAAAGTAACCGGACCCGCTGAAAGTTAACACGTGGACGAGTGGTTCTGACCTGGTCTGGCTTCAGGACCCACCATCACCCCTTAATGACAAACCGTGACCCAAATTAAGGAAAATGTTAAACGTACAACACTTCAATAACTGTACTATTGAAGCTATCCAGTCACTTATTTGAGCAATAAAAAATAAATAAAAATACATAAAAAAGTGCAACTATGACAACCAACACTGCATCATGGAAACAGTTCTGTTTCTTCAGCAGCAGTTTTTGTCCAAAAAACTCAAAATAAATTAAACAAAAAGTGCAATTCAAAAAGTACACATAATTATTTTTTTCTTCTAATTACTGTATCAGTAGGTCAATACTGAAAACCACTGTGCTGTGAAGAAAAAAGAAGCAGCACTCACGTCAACCTGACAGCAGGTGTAACATGACATCACTCAGCAGGTGTAACATGACATCACTCAGCAGGTGTAACACTGACATCACTCAGCAGGTGCAACATGACATCACTCTGCAGGTGTAACATGACATCACTCTGCAGGTGTAACATGACATCACACAGCAGGTGTAACACTGACATCACTCTGCAGGTGTAACATGACATCACACAGCAGGTGTAACATGACATCACTCTGCAGGTGTAACACTGACATCACTCTGCAGGTGTAACATGACATCACACAGCAGGTGTAACATGACATCACTCTGCAGGTGTAACATGACATCACTCAGCAGGTGTAACATGACATCACTCTGCAGGTGTAACACTGACATCACTCTGCAGGTGTAACACTGACATCACTCAGCAGGTGTAACACTGACATCACTCAGCAGGTGTAACACTGACATCACACAGCAGGTGTAACACTGACATCACTCAGCAGGTGTAACACTGACATCACACAGCAGGTGTAACATGACATCACTCAGCAGGTGTAACATGACATCACACAGCAGGTGTAACACTGACATCACTCTGCAGGTGTAACATGACATCACTCTGCAGGTGTAACATGACATCACTATCACTCACACAAATTAACGTTATTATAACTGCCCTGTCACTTAAAGACACTTTTGCTAACCAGTAGCCACAAAGATGAAGCTGGTGTTAGCATACAAGCTAACAAGCTACATTTAGCAACAAGCTACGTAGCTCCTCTGCAACATCTACGGCGATATGCGCTATTACAAGTATTACTGTAACTGCCGCCATCTTAGCCTTGAGGTTAAAACATGAAAACACATATACAGCAGGTTCTTACCTGTCCAGCAGAAAAGCAGCTAGCTCTTCCTCGCTCTTGAGTCCTTACAGATCCCACAGCTCCTCCACCTCTGAAATGACTCCTGACGATATTTATCCTGGTTTTCTCTCTGGCTCGGTCCAAGTCTTTGTTTTTACACTGATTTTCTCCTTCTTCTTGCGCTGTTGCTTCTCCGCATTGTTCGCGGTTTGAGTTTGAACCTCTCTGACGGGTGAGAGCGGCACTGCGCCTGCGCGGTGGAGGAGGGGGGGCTACCAACAACGTACGCACGCGCATGATTGACACTCCTCAGACACGTTCCTCGGCTCTGATTGGCTGTGTTGATTCAGGAGCGGGAAGACTGGATCGTTCCACAGCTGACCTGTATATTATTCTGCTGTCAGATCATAATGACAACTTTAAGCAGACGACAACTAATTAAATCAGATTAATTATTATAAATGAGAATAGATGAATGTAAAGTGTTTGAATTAAAGGTTTAGTTCACCCTTTATCAGCCCTGCCTCTGTGTTCTGGCTGTAGTTGCACCTTTTGTCCACCAGATGTCAGCAGAGACTGGATCAATCATCAATTATCAGCTTCCCTCCACACCTTTTATCTCTTTGTGCCACTCACCACCTGCTCCTCTGTTGACATTTTATTGTGAAAATATCCACACAGGAAACCAACAGAGGAAGTAGCTACAGAGAGTTTAGCATGTTAGCTAAGTTTTCTCGGAGCAGCACCTAGTGGCCGTTAGAGGAAGTGCAGCGTGAGAACAAACGCGGCTGCTGATTGGACGCTTCGTCTTTTATTGCTGAAGCATCCTGAGTGCGTTTCTTTAACTTTATAGTTACTCTGCCGTCCAATCAGAGCGGAGGTCGGTTTCACAAAACTGAACGAAATGGAAATAAGAAATATCAAAACTGCTGATTTGGGATTCATGTCTGTTGTAGAAGACTTGAGCGAAAAATATCAAAACAGGAACAGTAAAATAGTTTTTCTCATTTATTTTAGATTTATAAATAATTATATGATAATATTGATTTTCAGAGGTCGTAGCTGAGCTGCCATCGTGACGACCTGACGCTCAGAAGAAGCTTCCAGGCTGAGTTTATTTCTGCTTTTTATTCTGCTTAGTATCACTAATACGAAACTTAACTCTTTGTGTGTGTGTGTGTGTGTGTGTGTGTGTGTGTGTGTGTGTGTGTGTGTGTGTGTGTGTAGTTGCTGTGAACCCGCTCAGAACTTCCTTTGCAACAGGAAACAACACATAACTTCATGGAAATGCCACAGTGCGTTTCGGTTTGATATGTTAATGAGCTGTGTGTGTGTGTGTGTGTGTGTGTGTGTGTGGTGTGTGTGTGTGTGTGTGTGTGTGTGTGTTAATGACACTCAGCACATTCAGTGACACCTTGAAACACTTGGGGACAAACTTACATTTAAAAAAAACCCATGAATCATCTTTTTTACTCACCTACAGAACCTCTGGTTCCCTTAAAGGGCCGGTTCACTTATCACATACATTATTTTCATATTCTCCTATCAACTGTAGTGGTTTTTATCTCTGCTGATAACATTCGATACCATCCTCCTCATTCACTCTGCGGCTTGCTCGGCTGACGTGTTCTGCACAGTTCGACTCTGAAACAAGGTTTTAATGATATTAACAAGCATCGTCTTCATCTTCATCATCAGCGCTGTGACCGGCGTGCAGCAGCTGAGTGAGAAACTGCGTGATAAACACATGAACGCGACTCGACTGCGTTGACCAATCCTGCAACTTCATCTTACTCACGTAGTCACGGACAAACACGTGTAGCTGCTCCGGCCAAACATCCAGCAGCTTCACACTTACAGAAGTCGCACGGTCTTGAACAGTGGTCTCTGGCTTCGCAGCCTTCTCACCCACCATCCTCCACTCTGACCTCCAACACGTAGAGTCAACACGAAAGGACACGTATCTGAGAGATGTCAAAACGTAAACATTATAATCCAACAACTGGGAAAAGAAACTTCATGAAACAGTCACAAAATAAACTACAGGATTCACTTTGGCTTTTGTCTGGTTAGATTTAGGCACCAAAACACGTTAATGTTTCACCTGAAGAGACCTGACTTAGTCGCCTGAAGAAATATTCAGCGGTGTGACTCTTACAAAGACTGAAACCGTCTTGAACAGTGGTCGTCCTGCAGGGTGAAGCTCTCCAACTCCTGTAACTTCTGTAACTTTCCACATTTGTCTGTGTGCATGTGTTGTTATATATATAGATCTAAAACCGCAGACGTTCAGTTGAATTCGTTTATTTCTGTGCAATTTCAGTGTAATTTCTCGAGTATGTCTTATCTCCCTCTCATCATGAAATCCTCTCTCGGTGGTTAGATAACGATCTCTCTCTGTGTGTGTCACGGCCGTCTCCCGCTGATAACATGAACCAGAAACCAGAAACTGTGACTCAGGTGAATCTGTTTGGATTGACACGTTGTTGGTGTTTTATTTACGGCCCTCTGCTCTTCTCACACAAACGAACGTTTGTTTTCATGTCCAGGAAAATTCATACAGACAAAAAGTTCTATATAACATATTGTATTCTGTTTAACAGTTACCAGGATATCATCTGTGTGTTAATTAATAACTGATATAATGATCTGTAAGATGTTCTGAAATTTGCCTTGATAAAAAATCAGGGAACAGTCTGAGTAATTTCTTTAATCGATAGTCTGCTGCCTTAACAATCGATTATCAATTAAACAACACTGTCTGTGTAGAATGTCTCTTTGTAATTTTTTAATGATTAATTACTCACATTTTAATTAAATGTAGTTTCTCACACTAGTGTTTTGTGTTTTATGTGGTTATATTAGAAAAACAAGTGTCTGTAATCTGTTATTGTAAAATACACTTTGATGACTTTTCATCAGGATTAGTCAGTTGAATTCTTAACAGCGATTAATCAATTAAACATAAACATCCCTGCCTGCGCTACTGACATATTAGCATGCTAACAATGCTAAGCCAAGATGCTGAATACGGTGAACGCTATACAATTGGCCTTGTGAGCTTGTTAGCATGCTGATGTTAGCATTTAGCTCAGAGCAACAGAGTGACTGAGTGCAGCCTCACAGAGCTGTTAGCATCACAGAGCTGTTAGCATCACAGAGCTGTTAGCCTCACTGAGCTGTTAGCATCACACAGCTGTTAGCATCACAGAGCTGTTAGCATCACACAGCTGTTAGCCTCACTGAGCTGTTAGCATCACTGAGCTGTTAGCATCACACAGCTGTTAGCCTCACTGAGCTGTTAGCCTCACTGAGCTGTTAGCATCACAGAGCTGTTAGCCTCACAGAGCTGTTAGCATCACACAGCTGTTAGCCTCACAGAGCTGTTAGCCTCACTGAGCTGTTAGCCTGTTAGCATCTCTGCAGGCTCTGAGCTTCATCAGACTTCCTGGTGACAAACAGTCAGAGCATCCTGACTGTGTGCAGACGCTCTGCAGCCGGTTTGCAGCAGCACTGCAGGCGACCGTCTGTCATTTATAGATGTGCATCAACTCATTTCCTCTCTGCTGCAGAACGCTGACTCACACTGAAACACACACTCAGGCCACAGAAACAGAGGTGGGGGTGAAAGTCTTGTCATGTTTCCATCGCTGTCCTGCTGAAGTGCCCTTTAGCACGGCGGCAGTCCGCCCCCTTCACGGACAGTGTCGTCGAGTTTATAACTGCCTGTTATCTTCAGACTGATTCTTCAGTCAACTCTAAACATCTTGTCCTGTGTTTTCACTTGAGTAAAAGTAACATGTGGTGTTAAAATATGACTCTAAAAGTGAAACTCGCGCCAAAATGCAACCCAGGCTTTTTTTGTGAATGCATATGAGTCAAACCTTCGTGTCAAAGCATAATTACAATGAAAGAGGCACTTTTAAGATTGACCGTATTTTTTTCAATGGGAGTGCTACGGGAACTTTTACGATAGCATAAAACTTTTTAAAACACTAAGAAGTCTCGACACAACATGAAACTTTGCTCGTAGTATCACCAGGGTCTCTACACATGAACACGAGCATTGAGAACATTGTTTGTGTACACAGAGTTACTAAAAAGAAGGTTTTTGAACAACTCACGTTAGCAGTAGCTTGTTCCGCTCGCCGCCGTCCTGCCAGTGGAGAAGTGTCGATCTCAGAATGTGACGTGACCTGGAGGAAAATAGAGATTTTGATGCTATCGTAAAAGTGCCCGTAGCACTCCCATTGAAAAAGAGTTTGACCCAAAAACGAAAATACAGTAAATCTTAAAAGTGCCTCTTTCATCGTAATTATGCTTTTACACAAAGGTTTGACTCATATACATTCACAAAAAAAGCCTCTGGTTGCATTTTGGCGAGAGTTTCACTTTAAGTCTTTAAGTATCTGATATTAACAGAATTCAGTAAGTATCTACTGTTCTGTGGGTCGACCCATTATCAGATCCAGTGTTCAGCGTTTGTTGGATTATTAGAAAAGTGTTTTTTAGCAGATAAAGTATATTTTATTTCACTGCAGAAGGCCATGATGATGGAATGTAACGAAGTACAAACGATGTACTTTTTACTCACATTTATTTGATTACTTTAGTTACTTACTTTGCAGTCTACATGCTGCATCAGAGCTGAAGTAGAACATTCAATAATTAATTTAAAACAAACTGAATTCTGATATAAATGTTGCATATTGGATCCAGTCGACACATAATAGAACCACTGTGCTCCTGCACAGGAATCTGTTCAGTTCAGTAAAGTTTAAAGTGTAAATGTTTTGGTTTGTGATCGTTGCATCTCTTCTCGTCTCAACAGAAGGAACTCACCACACCCCGACACAAATTAAGTCACAAGATTACCAACTTCTCTTTTAACAACATGATTGAGTGTTTGTTTGTTTGTTTGTTGGTCAGTGACGGTTGTGAAGTCGTTTTAAGCCTTTTGTTTATCGACCACACACACAAACACAAAGCGAGCGCTCTGCTCTCAGCTGCTGGGGAAGCACAGCGCGGGTTCTTAGAAATCACAACCTCACAAATACACAGAGCAGTCAGGGTGCATTGTGGGTAAGGGCTGCAGTTACAGTAAAAGAAGGCCACCCCCCATTTAGCAGAAGTGATGTCACAGGAAGTGACATCGTGGCCGTGGGTTGGAGGGAGGGCGGGGGTCTGAATTACCGCGACCCGCCTCTCTGCCTGCAGACGATTGTGGTCGCTGAGCTGCACAACAACACAGAGACGCAACAGTTTGTCTGACTGATGTATTTAAAGTCTGAATATCAGTCACACATCATGTCTACATGTGTCTATCTGTAGCAACCATCAGGACTCCCAAGCTGGTAACCCAGCACATATACTCAAGTGCACATTTGAAGTACTTGTTGATGTTTATATTTAGTCTAATAACTAATTAATATTTGACGTAAGAAGCCGTAAACAGACAGAGAGGGTGACTGGAATATGGAGAAAAGGCGTGTTAGTGTCTCGTATCTGCTCACATTGAAGAACCTGAATCCAAAGATTGAGGCCAGAGGTGTGAAGTCACCAAGTACACATAGTTTGTTTCTGTACTTCTGCAGATGATTCAGGTTTCTGAACTTTATTTTAGCTTTTAATATTTCTTCCCTTCATCTGAACACAAATATCCTCGTTACTTTAGTTTGATGCGTCTGTGGTGAATTCTGGATTCTTGTTATTTCCCACCATCAGCAGACTGATGTGGACCAATCAGACGCAGCGAGACGAGACAAAGACGTAAAAGCCGTAAGAAGCCGTAAACAGACAGAGAGGGAGGCTGGAATGTGGAGAAAAGGCGTGTTAGTGTCTCGTATCTGCAGAGAGTTTCTGATTTTCTCTCTTTGTTGCTGCTCGGGACGCTTTACCAACCCAACATGTGTCTGTTTGACGTCCTGGGAATGAGACTCAACAATCAGCTGTCTTTGTGGTGCGTTCAGGAACAGCTGGGACAAATCCTACTGATTCTACCTTTAACTTTAATAGTCTTTGAATTCTATTAATATGACGTGAGCTTCAGTTAGCTTTGAGCACAAATGTCCTTCAGAGGGAGACTTTTTACTCTGAGTACATGTCAGAGCCTGTAATCTATTACTTTACTGGATGAAACAAGCTGGATCAGAACTTCTACACGAGTATCTGAATTTCTACTTCAGTAAAGACTGTTGGACTTTTACCACCTCAGAAAACATGCAAATAAGCTGCACGTTTTGCAGATGACACCTAAATATACCTCACAGTGTGACTGATGTCGTTCACTGAGTTTGTATCAGGCTGTAGATTTCTCCAACTTCCACTTTTTCTGTGCACTTTGTGAAGATTTATGACCTTTTATGTCTTCTGACTTATGTCTGCAGTCACAACCTCAAGATCACGTGATATGGTCTTGAGGTTTGTTGAGATGATATATGATTTGTCAAGTGTATAATTGGTTGTGCCTGAGCTTCCTTATTTGCTGTGAGAACGAAGACTCGTCTCACGCCATCATCACAAAGTCTCATCATTCAAAAAAAGTCAAGAATCAGAAAATGAAGTTCATCTTTTTTATTCAGTTGCTATTTGTCTACATGTGCCAATCAATAAATACACATAAATAATCAACAATCATTCACAGGAGTATGTTTAACAATAAATTACTTTAAATATATAATAAATATGATTATTATAACATGTTAGAAAAATACAAAAATCCCTGAAGAGTTATGTACGTCTCGAGGCAGCGTAGCTGTGCTGCAGTAAAGTACCTGATTGTTCAGAGGACTCAGCACGTTTAAGTACGTCAGCATTAAAGTGTACTTTGTACTGTAAACATCATCAGACAGTTCTATTTTACCGTTAACACAAAATTAAAACATCTAATCAGAGAGCTTAAACTATGATTTTATCTTTTCTAAACATTAAATCATCTGCAGTTTTTAAATAAGTAAAAATGAAGAGATCAAGTATTTCCAGGCAGTTTTGATTGACACTGTGAATGATCAGGCGACTAAAACTTGAAAACAATAAATCATCTCTGCATCCTGCAGCGACGAGCGTTTCACAGGAAGTATCATAAAGTATCAAAATGTACAAAATCAAATCTGTTAGACTGAAGCTGCTGGTTCACTCTGATTGTTATAAATATATATGAAATCTCTAAAGACAGATAAAATCTCAACAGTTGGCACACTGTTTGAAATTTAAATATTTTTTGGTCTTATTCGTTGACTGTTTTTGCTTTTTTCTATTTCAGTTTTGTCGCCGTCAGTGTCGCCGTCTCTGTTGTGCCCGTTTGCTGTTCAGCCTCTCAGCTGATTTTTCCTCGCTTGGCGCCGCCGCCGCCGTCGCTGCCTCTCGCTGTTGTCAGACAGTGAGCTCGCCTCTTCATACAGCCACGGCAGCTCCCACAATGCTTTGCTCTGGACGACAAGGTTGTCCATCTAGAGGAGAGAGAGAAGGAGAGAAATGTATTATTACCTTGTTGCATTGTAACACATTAAACCTTTATTTAAAATCGACCTACAGCAGCTTTACTCCAAACCCCTACGTAAGTCCTCCTTTAACTCCAACATAAACCTTTAAATCACCTCACTTTAAGACTTAGTTTAAGGTCTACATAGGCACCACAAAAGCCCTAAATAAACCTTCTGTAAGTCTTATTTGAAGCCTTCCATACCCTCTGATATAAACCATACAGCAGCTTTACTCCACTTACTTTTCGTCCTTGAGACGCTACAGAAAGATTTTAAACGCCTCACTTTGAGGCTTTGTTTACACCCTACATAGTCACCAAAAAGCCCTGCGTGGACTTTCCATAAGTTTTACTTTTAGCCTTGCATAAGCCGTAAACAGCTGCTTCACCTCACGTCCTACACGAGCTCTCCTTACGTCCTCCGAAATCTGTCAAATAGTCCCGCTGGAAGTCCTCGTTAAGGTCCTACATGAACCTTTAATGCCTTAGTTCAAGCCCTTTAAGCCTGAAAGCCTTACTTTAGGGTTTTAAAGCCCTACTTTGAACCGTACATAAAACTTTTAATCCTTACTTTATACCAACATCAGACCATCCTTAGATCTAGTGCATGAAAATATATTGTGGGCTCTCTCTGTGTGAGTCTACTGTACCTGGACATGTTTCAGATCCTGCAGTCCATGCAGAATCAGCTCCTGCTCGTGGAAAGATTTCTTCTTCAGCTCCTGGACCTTCGTCAGGATGTATCTCAGGTCCTTCCTGACATCTCCGCTTTCTCCGGCTCCATCATCACTGGCGGTGCTGTCGACGGAGGCGGTCTGGGGACTCGCTGTGGGCTGCTGCCTCAACATGTGGCCAAGCAGCTTCTCGTATGTGTCCAAAATGCCGCCCATGAACAGCAGCTTTGTCTGGAAGACAGAAACAGATGAGATCAAATACATTTTCATTTAAACTGCTTTTAACCAAACAGCACTGATGGTTTATGTATGTTTATCATAACACAAATGTAGCTTTTGCAGCTAATTTCAAGTCTCAGGAAGTTTCTTATTGGAAAAATCAACTGAAACCAAAGCCTGCTAAAAAAAAAAGGGAATTCAATCTATCTTTGGAAAGCGTACACATGTGTAGTCGTCCCGTTCCTTGCTTGGCAGGTTTGTACCACCCTGGGGGTGCTGAAACCTTCACACAGTGGAAATGTCAGGTCTCCCACACAGAAGTTAAAATAAGTTTTGTGTAGGCCTTAAAGGGGAAAGCCACTCAATGAAAATGACTGTCATAATCCAACATTAGTAACAAGTTTGGATGTAGAGAATCAACAAAGTCTGACAGTTTTTGAATCAGTGAAGACACAATTGCTGAGCTGGTTTAAGGTTCTGTGGTAAAGCTTATTTAATCCATATGGAGGCAATATGAGGTATTCAATTAACATGTTAATTATTGCCTAAAATGATATTTCACCTCAGATGAGTCACAGGACGACATCACACTGGAACAACTGAAAGATGCTGAAATGTAACACCTGTGTTGTTGTGGTGAGTGAAATACAAAATGGGAAAACCCAGAGGGGAGTGTGGTCGTTTGTGGCCTTTAAGCTTATGCAAAATCAACTTTCTGTTTGACAGCATGCTTCCAGTGTGCCACCTTGAATGCATGAATATGGTGAGGATACTCTGTTGGCAACACCCTGATGACTGGATGTCGAAACCTGTTTCTGCACTGAGAGCAAAGCAAAGACCACATGTGCAGGATTCAGAGACGACATCACATCCCTGATATCAGTTCAAATAACGAGCCAAAGCCGATTATAGTGCTGAAAATTGCCTAAGAAGTCAAAATGTTGCTGGGCCGGAGCTGGATCGCGTTCGGGTCTCCGGTGCCACAGCCGATTATGTCGGCACAAAATCGACCCACCTCTCAAAGATGAAAGAGGCTTTTACATCATGACTGACTATATTATCCTGTACACGAATCCGAGAGATCACAAATATTTCTTTAAGAAATCAATATACACTCTAAACTGTTTAAACTGTAATCTAGTTTTCTGTTCGGCTGTGATGGAACAGGGAGATTAATCAAAAACTCGCTCACATTCGCCCGTGTTTAAAGTCTTCAGCCTGAAAAAAATGATGTCCATCTTATTTATTCATCATAGCCTGAACCAATGCTAGACACCACAGCATTACAGCTAGCGTGCAGTGCAGTCTGTAGATCTTATCTAAGATGTTATCTTGTTAGCCACACAACACACAAAAAGCAGCAAACGACGGACTGCAGCCCTGCAGGCGATGACGTGTAAAGATTCTAAGGCTGATGTGAGTCAACTCAGTTTTGGCGCGCGGCACTCGAAACCAGCCATGAGTGGCTTTGCGTTATTGTTGGTGAAAAGTGAAAGTTTGACTTGGAGTTGAGTGAAGTTGCAGACAAGGTTGCACAATGCAGCGCCAGCAGGATACAAACCAAAAAAACCTCAACACATAAACTGTTGACGGTGTCAGACGGAGCTTCGAAACAGAAACCTGAGGAAAACACAAGCCGGCTGCTGACTCAGGGATTACAAGACTTGGAAGTTCACTAACAGTCCTTCACTGTGAAACCCCCAATCAATCAGTAATCCTCGTGGGCCAGGCCTTGTGAAACATGAAGTTTTTCCGTGATCTGTCATTGGAGTCAAGAGGTAATTAGCCTAGCATAGCATAAACACTGGAAGCAGAGGGAAACAGCTAGCCTGGCTCTCTCCAAAGCTCAGAAACACACAGCAGTGAATGTGTGTGGTGGACTGACCAGAACCGGGCCCGCTGTTTCCTCCCGCAACCAGTCTTGTATGCTAAGCTAGGCTAACTTCTTACTCCATCCTTGAAACGCACAAGAGTGGACACGTGTACAACAGCTGGAGTTTGGATTTGTGAATGAATCGTGTAAATAAACCCCGACACAGAAACTTAATATTCATAATTTTAGATACACAAAACTTCATATTTACCTCCATCTTTCCTGCTGGTGGTTCTTTAGGGAAGACGTTGTTCCCGTCAAATCGTTTCTCATCGTCAATTTTCTGCAAAGAAACACAAAGAAAACATTTTTTTTGGTTAAGTTTGATGCAGACGATGTGTCGTTCTATCCTCAAGGAAGCAGATCAGTGTTTTTATAATGTACAAGCCCCCAAAAATATAAATCACATTAACTTTCTGAGAGCGCTTTGAAAACTGAAATCAGTGGTGCATTCAGGGACAGTCAGACATTGGAGATTTCAGAGCTGTCAGCTGGAAAGCATTTGAAATATTATATTTAAAAAAAAAAAACTTTTCCACAATTTCAATCCAAGTTCAGTTCAATCAAATACAAACAGGAAAAGTATCTGTTTGTAATGGTGCATTCAAGGACACCAG
Organism: Diplodus puntazzo; assembly: GCA_963678695.2. Taxonomy (NCBI): domain Eukaryota; kingdom Metazoa; phylum Chordata; class Actinopteri; order Spariformes; family Sparidae; genus Diplodus; species Diplodus puntazzo. The sequence goes on from OZ023177.1 coordinate 22,754,523, forward strand.
CAATTTCAGACTTTGCTGTTTGCTCTGATATTATAATGAAAGGAAGAACATGTTGCGAAAAAGATAACGTGAATTTGATAATCTCTTGCATATATAGTTTCAATGACTGTCCTTAATGGTGCATTCAAAGACGCTCTGACATCTGAGATTCGCGACATTATTGTCAACAAGTTCTGTTGTCAGATAATCAAAAAAAGACAAAAAATAATAATAATGATAATAATAATATGCAAACCAGTTGTGGAAAAAAATCATGTGAAGTTGATCATTTTCTTAAATTGTGAGACTTTTACCTAAAAGCTGTCGTCTTGGTGCGTTCAAGGACAACAATACATTTGAGATTTAAGTGTTTACAGTTGCAAAAGCATTTCATTGACATGTTGTATTGTTATCAACCCTAAAAACAAGGTGAACTTGGTTCCTTGGAATAAAAATGTTGCTTTCAGCTTCCGTGTCTGAAATCTCAGAAGTGTCAGTGTCCTTGAATGCAACATCAAACATCAAGCCGTGCACTGCGTCACCACATGACTGCTGATCAACTTAGAAAAATGTTGCCTAACAAAACAGCAGAATAGTCCTTTAAAGGAACGTCATGTGAATATCAAATGGAAAAAAGTTGTGTGTCTGTGTGTGAGTGTGTGTGCATGTGTGGTTGTGTCTGTGGTGAGAGCATCAGTGCTTGAAAGAAGCAGGAGGAAACACACAGTCCGTGTTTGAAGTACAAACACTGATACTACGCAGCAGCAGCAGCGGCGTCGGTACTCGCAGTAACGAGCAGAAGTACGAGCAGTAGTACTCACGTAGTGCCGCAGGAGGCTCTGGATGGTCTGGTTCATCTTGGGTCGGATGTATGCACCTCTGACCTGGCACAGAGCCACCATGAGAGTCAGGCAGACCGCCGACCGTACTGCAGAAACCATCATGTCACTGATTGTAATAAACTTGTTAGAGTCGCTGGTTTGATTCCCGAGTCTGTCCGGGCCTGTTCTGTCAGTCGGATTCGATTCCGGAGGTCTGTGGCGGGAGATGGACGCTGTGACAGCAGTTGTGTGTCTTCTGCCCTGAAGTTGGTCCTGAACTGTTTGACTCGTCAATGAAGCCTACATTTATAAGTCGGTGAGAGAGCGAGGCAAAGGGGCAGAGAGACAGAGACGCACACAGGGGAGAGAGAGCGTAACGCAGCGATGATCTAGGTGTGAAAACTGTGGTTGTGCAGTTTCCTTTAAATCACCAAAGTTCATAGAAGTGGGTGAGGGGTCTCCCACTCATGCATCTGAAACACAAACCATTAGCTCACAGCAAACACTCAACGTCACCCACTGGTTTTACTGTTCTCACTGGTTGTACTGGTCATACTGGGGACGGTGGGATGGAGGCCGGGGCTGCATGCAGCCCAGCAGAGAGTTCACCTGCAGCAGAAGTCACTGGAAAGAGTTCTGCAGACGGCGCTGGAAATCATCAGATCCTGCAGAAAACCGGGTGGAAACCATTACGCATCCGTCGCTCCTGTGGTTTTATTTGGAACTCCGGAGGGTTTCAGATGCTGATTTATGTGTAATGAAATATTATGTTTCAACTTGACAACGAACGAAATGAATAACAAATTCATTCATTACCTCCTCGCCCTCATCAGTGGGAGTGTTACAGTCTGAGGCCTCCGACGCACTCGTCACCAAGAATTTACCCAATTTGCAAAAAAAAAATTCCGTTGTTCCTCTTTGTCAATTTTTCAATGTGAATAACTTTAAAAAACTCACTCTGAAGGAGAACTGTGTAGTTTTGGAAAAGTGAATGAGTGAAAGTGAATAAACAAAGTATATTAATTGTTTTGTCCTCGATCATTTTCAGCCAGTGAAGATGTTTTTTATTCTCATGAACATTTCTTCACTTCCTCCATGTTGGCACAACTATTAACCTGTTTAAACCTCCCTGTGGTTTAAAGGATGCAACATCCAGAACGTCTGTACGGAGACCCGTCTCCACCTTGACTTGATTTAAAACAGAGAAACAACCAAAGAAACATCAAACAGCTGTAAAAGAAGAAAATAAAATACATGTGAAAAGGTTACTTGTGCCATCTGTTGTACTTTTATGCCTCTTTTAGCTCCTTTTTTTGGTTTTAAAGGCACATTAACAGTTATTCTTTAATCTCACTGTTTCCAAACAAGCTCTCATGACCTGACTGGACAAATAAAGCAGGTTCAGGTTCATCCGACAGGACGGAGCTTCCACTCTGCAGCACTGATGCGTTCATAGTTTTACACCAACACATCGAAGATAATGATCCAAAGAACACTGACTGGGTTTATTCTGCATTAATACGTTTATATTTGGATACTTTGATTTGAAATATGTCCCTTTTTAGTGTGGAATGATGGTTCTGTTTCAGTAAATGATCAAAATGCCTCCTCAACCACCTAATGAAAAGAATCCAATGAGACGGGGTTTCATACTTCAGTTTGTTCTGTTAGCAGTTGTTGATAAAGCATCTGTTTGGATGTTGAATCTGCAGTAACTTCAGACTTTTTCATACATTAGAATCAGTATCAGAATACTTTATCATCAGCTCTAATCTGCCCACCACGCTGGAGTCTGTTCGAAACTGTGACGTAAATCATTAATGCTAACGGGGCGCACGTTAGCCCAGAAGTGAGGCACGACTTTGGTTAGCCAGCGCGCTGATGACATCTTCATAATAATGCTTGTTGCTGTGGTAAGCCCGCTAACAGCTGACACGACTCTACACATTTAAATGTGGTATTCAACGATCTGTCACAGTTATTTCCATGTGGTGCTGGTTCCACGGCAGGCACCAGACGGGGGTTCACGGACTGATCATCCAATTAACTATCTTTTTATTTGTTTGTATGATTTATTTATGGGATCCAATTAACCATCTTAACTAAGAAGGAGGAAATTATGATTTTAATAAAACAAATATCAACATGAAGTTAACAGATTAAACAGTTAAAACAGTTCAAATTAAAATAATGAATAACTCAAACAGCTGATAGATGAATAGCAGAGTTTAACAGTTAGTTGAGTAAAACAAACAGCTCTAATAGGTGGTAAACAATAGCTAAAAGTATGCTAATATATAAACATAAGTATGCTAATATAAATACACAGATGAAACAAATGGTTTGTTGAGCATTAGCCTAAAGGTGGCCAATGTTCAACAGTTGAAATGAAGAGCCATAAGAGTTGGATAAACAGTTGTTATAGTCGGCAAAAAGTAAACTAATTAAACAGATAGAATAGGTGAAGCAAATGTTTAGCAAAGAAATTAGCTGAATGTGGGCTAATTGTTATGGATAATCAACAGTTAGCTAAAGAAAATACTTAAAATACTTAAATAACACTCACTTTAAAGTAAATCTTACTAAAGTTATGGATAAACAGTTGAAGATTGGGCATATACATAAACAACTGTAATAAACTGGTTAAGTAGCTACATGTAGATGAATTGTAATAGTGACATTAGTTTAGCCAAATGGGTCAAAGGTTGTTTGTAATATGAAAAAATACTGCAACAGTGTCAACTCGTAGTTTATTCAGTGTTAACGTGCATATTTGGAACATGAGCTTGTTGCACATTTTAAACCTATAATATTGCAGATAATGGTGAATGAGTGGTGACCTAACAGGCCCGACGAGAACAGGAAGTAACGTCATGCAAGTGTTTCTAGTGAATAAAACACCTTGAGCAATCCCTCGTCTGGCTTAGAGGAAACACCCTGAAGCTTTTCTTGTCAGCTGCTCACACCTATTTATATAAATGTAGAGAGTGTGATAATTGTCCGGAAACAGACGAACTCCTGGGCAGCAGCGACACTGAACACATCAGCGCAGCGTTGCCTACCTGTGGGGGAAAACCTGCTGCAAGCTGCAAGGAAACAAGAAGAAGGAAAGTGAAACGGGCAATAAAAGTGTTTTATTGTAAATGAGAAGAGGCTGCAGTGACGTGACCGGTTCACCAGGGGCTGCTTCTGGACTCCACTGCCAACATTTTTTACCTCAGTGTGGCGTCGTCAGTCTGTCTGATGCTGGTCACACATCAAAACTGCATCTGAATGAAAAAACTTGTGGCAAAACCAACAGATTTCAATCAGTGGATTTACTTGTGTGCTGTGCTAGCGTCATCAACTGTGAGCCACGTTTAGCTAACAACTTATTAGCAGTGCTGCACCATCAGGATGTATTGAGCCTCCTCTACACAGACAGCTGATGGTACAAATGTCACCTTACAGTGAAACGTCTCTGCCTTTCAACCAAAGTGTTTTAAGCAACAGCTTTGTTTTATCTTCTTAATAACTGAATATTTGTGTACAATCTCAAGAAACAAAATGCAAGAAAAGGAGATTAAACGGCGTCAGACACAGAAAGGGACCTATTGTGACTGAGCGGCACCAGCATGTTCTCAGCAAGCTAGCATATAAGCTGCTAGCTTGCCAGCTAGCCTACCTCAGTGTATACATGGAAGGTCAGCCCGACCTCATCACAGAAACAACCATATAGGTTCACTGTAAAAGCAGCTTATTAAGGCCCATATTCATGATTAATTAATAATCTAGTGGCTGTGCTGATTAATACGGCAGCAAAGAAGGAAGTCAGGTGACGTATAGAGACGAACTCCTGACAGGGAGGAAGACGAGATCGGAAACACGTGACTGTTTGCTATCATAATGACGTCAGTGTTGATCTTGGTTCCCTGTAAACGTCACTTTGTTGCCACGAAATCTTCTTGGAATATGAATTTCAGTCTGCTTCCACGTCTCCATCAGAAACTGGTCCTGTGTTGTGGGAAGTTGTTACTCTGAAGAAAACAGAAAGTGATCCAGTTGTCTTTCCGGCAGAAACACCAACGATAAAACCACCTGGAGACGTCGTTTTGAACAAACCATGATATTTTGTTACGCAGCAGGCTCGTTGTTTTGGGAACGGTGATCGATATCATGTTGAAGATCACCAGCAATCAACCTTTTAATCTGTTTAGACATGAGGATGAGTTCAGCAGGCAGCGATTAAAGGCTCAGTTCAACCATTTCACTTTAAAAAACTCCAAAAATCGAACATTATTTTGTGTAAAATGGTTATTATTATTATTTAATCCTCCCTTTAGATTAACTTCAGATACATCGATGGACAGACAGCAGACAAGCCGTCCTCTGACCTTTGACCTACTCATTTTGGCTGCAGCTTTAAAAGTGAAACTGAAGTTCGTGTTGAGCTCAGCAGGAAGTAGACATTCAGGAAACAGGAAGACAAACAGGAAGCAGACAGGTAGATTTTGGTGTTGACGTTCAGGTGTTAAACTGCAGAGCACATGGGTATCCCCTACTCACACAAACACAGGAAGAGGTTTCACCTGTGAAGTTCGTCTCCGTTTGGAGGAATTCACAGACGTTTCTCTACAAATATCAACCTGAACGTTCTTCTTATGAATTTCTGCTGAAGTCTTACAAAATGTGTGAAAGTCCTCAGGGTGGAACAACACCTTCACTTAAAAAGTTCCCTTTCTGATAATGAACTGTGATCATGGTGGCAGATTATTACAGGAGGTGGTTCGCATCAACTTTGAGGATTTTTTGACCTCTTAAAACGTTTCAGTGCAAACACAATTCATCCTTTAACCGTCTAAAACTGTGTTTCTTTAACATTATTAGATCGCTAAGAAATACTCATCCATAATTATCATCATGTATATAAGTCCACCAAAAAAGTATTTGCTATGTATATAATATTTTCACCACTTTAACAGTTTCTGAGTTGGTGTGTTGAGCTCACAATATGTAATTTATGCCGCTTTGAGATCTCCAATCAAAACAAAACAAAAGAAGTTTGTGAGGCAGCTCTGGAGGAGAGAGTCGGGTAGAGCCGGAGCTCCTGGAGGAATAAACACCTGGAGTCTGATCAGATTCTGTTCTGACCCGGACCCGACGGGAGGAGAGCTGACGGATTATAAAGAGTAACATCTGCAGTATTTGTGCCACATACAATCAAAACATCCGGGATCTTGATGTGTTGTTTCCCCAGTAAACACACCGCCCTCTTCCACAGTCGCAGTCCCTTCTGTCCCGGGAGGAGAGCTCAGAGATCCAAAGTGTATCGTCGTTATGTAAAGTCTCGTTCTCTGACTTCCCACCAACCGGATCACAACGTTACTCCAGGTAACGTTGTGATCCGATTGGTGGGAAGTGAGTGCGTAACATTGTGCGTAACTTGTGGATTTCTCTGTTTAGACATTGTTGGGAAGATTTGAGAAAATGTCAAGAACAACTAAACAACATGCAGAACAAAGGTCGACAACGCCGAAATCTTTCACATAATATCTTCAACATTTTCTATTTATGTCACAGGTTATTTGAGTGTGAACAGTTTGGGATGTGTTGAGGTCTGTACTGACTGAAAGGAGGAATTCAACAGTCTGTCCATGTTCGTCTGTCACAAGCGTGATTCAGATTTTCCAAACACTGGAGCAATCCGGACCTTTTTCTTCAGGTGACGTCACCTTTTTTCTCTGACAGAGTAAAGTCCCGTCCTCTGATTCGCTGCGAGGGGAAACCCCTCCACACATCACACATGACACCTGACATGAGCTGTGGTTTAACATAAAGGTCAGTTTATTCTTCACCAGCTCTGGATGTTTGTGAAGGTTCCAGATTTAAGGGAAAATAAATAGAAAGCACGTTCACAAATGTTGAAACTGAGTATTTTTTTTATGTTACTTCATCCCTCCACCTCAGTCCATGTCAGGGGGAAATATTGTACCAGAGGATGTTTACAAGACAGTGTTGTTTTGTTCATTTTGGTGCTTTAGGGGTCTGAAAACTTTAACTTCTAAAACCAGGTTCCATCCTTATGTGAACTGTGACATCGAGCCCAAAGTTGCAGGTGAAAAGCCTTCAAGGTTTCTGTGTAATTTCTGTTCCAGTCAACATTTTCTTGAGATTTAGACGCTTTATATTCCAGGTTCACTATCAGTAACAACTCAACAAAACCAAAATACAAACACAATTATCTGTTTTATGAGCTTTTCTGCACCTCCAGCTCGTCTGCTGATCCGCGTGCACGAGGAGCGTTTTTACAACTCCATCGTATGAACACTGAAGTTCAGTCAAAGTGTGGAAGACACAAAACTTTTCCTGTTTTAGGCAACACAGTTGTCATGGAAACAGGGCCCCGGTTGCGACAAACAAATGCAAATTAAATTTTTTGTTTCATTCTAAATGAAGGTACCGAACAGTTTCTACGATTGCAGCTCGAAAGATTAACTTCCAGTTAGTTGGCAACTATTTTTTAAACGTTTCAGTCATTTTTCACTTCATGTCGTGTCTAAAATGACAACATGTCATTTTTCACCTCAGAGCTGCTCAGCTGTTCAGCCAGCTTGTTGGATCACTTATAGAAAAATAGATATTTGTATTACATTGTAAACATTAAAATTCTGAGTTTTAATTTCTTCTCCAGAACCACATAACTCCGTTTTTAAGAGCAGGAACAAATAAACAAATAATCTTTAGACTGTAAAGTTGCAAATTAGGGATAAAAAGGTGGAAAAATTGGTTTAAGGCGTTAAAAAATATAAAAAATAAGGAAAAACAATCATCAATGACCAAGAATTTTAATTTTTGAATATCTTTCATTATCTTTTAACTGAGAAACTGAACAAGAAAATTCAATGACAAAGCAATAATTTATAAACGTTACTAAAGTCATAACTTTAACATCCAACAGATGAAATTAAATTGCATCAGATTAGATTCCAAACACTTCAATAGAAACACAGGAGTAATAAACATATAATGTAGTCAGACATTAGAAACAGCTGATTCATGGAAGTTACTGATTAACGAGGTCAGTTGACGAGCTGGTCGGTGTGGACGGGTCGGGGTCGCGGCTCTGACTCATGTTTCAAACCAGAGCTGTAACCACGGGTCCATCCTGTTACCGCCTCGTTGCATCACAAGCTGAGGGGAAGTCCCTCCTTACGATTGGTGCAGGGGCCGGGGAGCACTGTGATGTCAGAGTGATGTCACAGGAATGACTCAACAGTGATTCCACACACAGAAAGAGAGAGAAACCCCAGATTTAAATATTCCAGCATGTGTCACTGGAATGAAAGCGGTTCAGACCCGCAGACACAGAACAGCCCGGTTCTGACAGAACCTGTACTGACTGGACTCTTGTGTTGTTTATTCATAAATCATGTTTCTGTGATGAAGTTGTTTTTCCATCTATTGATTTTCTGATGGTGTCGTTCTTTTCAACCAGCAGAATAAATGTTTGAGCGGTGGACTTAAAACTGTTCTTACATTTCTTTAAGTTAAAGTTCTGTGTTTCTCTCGGCGTGTTCAGGTTCTGGTCCAGAAACCACTCGGTCAGAAAACATCATGGTTTGACTCAGAAACCTGTTCTGGTCGCCACAAACAGCTGCAGGTTTGCTGAGGGATTTGATCGACAGAACAGCGACTCACCGGATTTAACATACAAAATATCAGCTTTCTGATGACAAACCAGCTGGAGACGCCCACGTCTCAGTAAAAACATTTGCTTTTGTCACCACAGTCACAGCTGGAAGCGTCCCCAGGTCTCCTTAAAAAATATCCCTTTACTGTCGCCACGGACTCATCTAAACGACTCGTTAAAAACACACGGTTTGGTTTCTACAAACGAGGGAGGAAGCGTCTGGAGAATCATTAAAAACATCTGGTTGTGTTGCCACACTCACGGCTGAAGACGGCCGGTGTCCTGAAAAATATCCGTTTCTGTCGGCACAAACGCGGCTGGAAGCATCCTGAGGTTTGTTAAAAACACAAGTGTCCCGAGGACTCGCTAAAAATATCCACCTGTCAGCATAAACACGGCTGGAGTTGCTCGATTTCAGAAAAACATCCGTTATTGTTGCCACAAAAAGCTGGACGTTTCCGGAGGTCTCAGTTCAGAACAGTTCTGTTGCTACAAATCCAGCTGATGTCTGGAAACGTCGTGGTCCACCATCCAAACTGTCCGGCTGGTTTGACACTTGCAAACACCAGAACGCAGACATGAGCTGTGGTCACTGGTTTGTCAGCCTGTTTGGACGAAACTGATGTCTGCAGAAAACACATTCATCCATCCATTGTCTGTAACCCCGCGGGGGTCGTTGCTGGAGCCAATCCCAGCTGGGCAGGGTACTAACTGGACGAGTCACCAGCTCATCGCAGGGCCCTCGCTGATGGCAGAGGCCGCCGTGCAAGGTCCCAACCCCACATCATCATCAGGAGCAATTTGGGGTTCAGCATCTTGTTCAAGGACGCTTCGACATGCAGCTCAGCCCGGAGCTGGGATCTGAACCAGCAACCTTCCGATCACTAGCCGACCTGCTCTACCCGCTGAGCTGCAGAAAACATTTCCTTTCTCCTGGAGACTTGTGGAGTCCGAGCCAGCTCGAGTGCACGCTGACGTTCATGGACGAAGATTCACTCAAACTGTTAATATCACTGATTTTTACTCAGAACTATTCTCTGACGTTTGGACTCTTCTATACTTCAGGCCAAACTGTTGATAATAATAATAATAATAATAATGATAATAATAATTCTGATCTTAACAATCTGTTTTTATCAGGAGTTCGACTTCTCACTTCACCAGCATCATTATCATTTTCACAACTGTGACCAGAATACAAGTGAAACCTGCAAACATCAGACGTGTGAAACCTGTTTTGTGTGAGAAAACTGCAACAAGCAGCTGAAATATTCTGCTGTTAAAAAATGGAAAATGAAACTTGAGGTCGATGCTGATTTCTGCTTTTATTCAAATGAATCGATGAAAATGACAACAAACAAATAAATTACGTTAAATTATTCATAAATTAAAATGCATTAAATTAAACACAAAACGTAACTAGATTAGATTAAATTAATGAGGGAGGGAATCCAATTTCCAGCAGGTGATCCAGTCGAGAGCTCCAGAACATCATCACGTGTCGTCATCGCCGTCATTTAGCAGAGGAGTGGGCGTGGCCGGGTCGGCGGTCGATGACCACGGACGCTGCCTGGTACACCTCTTTGAACTGAGCCAGAGCCTTCCTCTGAACCAGCGGGTCGTCCACCTGCAGAGACGGAAGGAGAGTTCAGGTCCAGTTCATGTTCTGTTCCAGAAATCAGGGAAGGGCTCTAAATGTTTTCATTATTTGTATTCAATGACGTCTTTTTGGCAGAATATTATCAGAACACTGAAAATAAACATGTTTTTTTAATTTGCAATTCAAATAAATGAACAAAGGTGAAATATCAGCATCATCAGTGCAGGACGTGATGTTGTTATAGCGACGGGAACATCACCAGACTCCCTTCACAAATCACTGGTTTTAAGAGTTGTTGACACTTTATGCAACGGCTACAACAGACTCTGAATCATTGATGCCTTCTTGTAAATTGAGCATTAAATCAGAACGTGAAGTTGTTTGTTGTTTGAAGTGTAGTATCAGCTACAACACAAACACAGACCACACACGAAGCTACGAACTACAACAAGCCACAAGAGAAACAAAAACAAAAACTATCACCCACGTTCTCTCTCAGCTCCGCGTATACGCAGCTGAGTCATCAGCCAACATCAATTAAACTAACTTGCACCCTGTGCGACACCACGGAGCACTACGTGACTTTACGCAGCTGTCAAATCTGAAGTTTTTTTGCAAATTAAAACAGATGCACGAAAAACACGACATGAACGTGATGCTGCAGAGACCTCGAACACCTACGCGCCAGAAACAAAAGAGAGAGAGTTTCCATTTCTTCAGAAGAAACAACAGAAACACGACTGATCAGTCAGAAGTTCACAGACTGAACGAGATCAGAGCCGGATACAAGGAGACAGACAGACAGGCAGACAGACAGGCTCCTCTCACCTTTATCTTGTTCAGCTTGCTGATGACGTCCTCTCTGTCGTGGCTCGGGTGGCTCAGGTGTCTCTTCAGTGCCTCCATCTTCTTCTGGAGCACCTTCAGATCCTTCTCCACCTTGGACCTCTGAGAGTCGGACACCTGATCCAGCAGAGCCAGGGTGCCGGTCTTGTGCTGGTGCTGCAGGATGCTGGAGAAGATCCGCATGTAGACGTCCAGCGTGACGTTCATCAGCTTGAGCTCTTCTCTTCCCTGTTGAGGAGCGGCAGAGTTCAGACATTCATACAACAGAAGATGTGACAGAACAGAGAGCAGAACCGGACTTTAATGCTGACGACTGACATGCATCTTCTCCTGCATAGATACAGTTATTCTTAAAGATTCTGACTGATTTAGTTTGATAAGACACAAATCAAAACTGAGGACGAAGAGAGGAAAGAAGAAGCTTCATCGTCTGGTTTTACATCGACTTAATCAGAACTTAAAGTGTCTTTTAGTAGCTTTTATTAATTCTGGGCTCTTTGCACGACCTTGATTCTGCAGGTATTTATTCCTGCCTGGTTATTTTTATTCAAACGCAGAAAGTAATCAATCATTAATGAGTAATTTTCCTTCAGTATTCATATCTGTCAGCAACATCCGGACAGCAGTTGTTCTTAGTTAACCATAAAGCACATTCTGATTGGCATGAAGTAGTGATGACTCATTAAAGACTAATAACTTAATCGCTCTTTTCCTGAACCACGTTAACTCTTGTGTGGGCGTTACGTTGCGTACCTGGCAGGAGCTGTTGAGGCTGCTGATGACAGAACTGAAGAGAGGACTGGTGATGATTTCCGGCTTCGTCAAACTCTGAAACACAGATGAATAAAAAAACACATTTGATTAGTTTCTGTTAATGTTCAAGTTTACAGCAGAAAAAACAACAAAATAAAACTTGTTGCTGATTCACATGAGACCAGTTTCACGTCTCGGTTATAGAAGCTGTGGTTGTAGTTATTGTTACACTTTACTTTCGTGAAAGTCAAAGTCACCCATATTAATGGTGCTTGAGTAAAAAAACTGAAGTATAAATATATTTTGCATTTTTCTGATCGTAATCTGTTTTATTTTAATGAGACTGGACTCAACTTCAAAAAACCAATTAAATTATACAATAAATCAAGTTAAAAGTACGATATTTTCCCAACAGGTCAGTATTTGATGCATTGGCGATGTAGGTCGCCGCTCCTAAAGCGTCCGGAGCGAGACACAAAAATCAACTTTCTTACAAACTGGACCATTAAAGTTTCTGATATTCAACGTATCACATGTAGTTTTCTTACGATAGACGTAGTTAAGTTTGAAAATTACGAAAAACAAGTAAATTATTCACATATTTACATGTAGGTGTGTTTTAAGGGTCAACTGATTATTGACACTATCTGATTATCGGGTCTGATGACAGATAGTCGGTTGTTGAGTCGATGAGATCATCAAATAGCGACGCTGTCGGTCCGTGTTCAGCCCAAAATGTTAAACTAAAGTGTCGTTATTTGACAACCTGGTAACGAGACTTTTCAATCAACTCAATTTCTCCAGATTCGCCTTCTCTGCCTTTAAGTTATCTAGTAAGTGTTGTGTCATAAAAAGAACAATATTTGCCTCCAAAATGTAAAAAAGTGGAAGTATAGTGTCAGAAAATAGAAATACTCAAGTAAAGAACTTCAAAACTGTAGTCGCACTGTACTAAGTTACATTTCATCATATTAAGATATTAAATAATGCAGTTTGCCAATTGTACGTTTCATCAGCTGTCAAAAAAGATAGTGTAACTAAAAAGCAAGTATCTGAAAGTGAAAGCCTGCATCGCTGCAGAGAACGTCTGTGATTGTAATCCAGTGTGAATCTGTCTTTTGTAGAGAGTCACAGAGGCCTCGCTGTACACTGCATCATTTTAACATGTTAAACACACTAACTAGGAGCTCAAATCAACAACTGTGTGATCTTATAAGACACAGAAGGATGAATTCAGCAGTTTAAACCCTTTAAACACAAGCTGCACAAAGACCTGTAGAGGATCAAATATCGAGCCTTGTGGTACGCCACAGCCAAACTCACCAGCACCGCCGCGATGGACTCATGGGTTCGTGTCATGTTCTCAGAGACATACCGAGCAGAAGTCCCAGCTGCAAACACAAGTAAGACCAGTAGAGACACTGAACCACAGCACGAAGACATGATGGACCACTTCAGTATGAACTGCGTTCGATTGGAGCAGAGAAAAGATCAACCTCCGAGCAAAGCTGAGAAGCTGGTTGACTAATTACTGATGTTATCTGTTGACCTGTGGGTCTATATATACAGATCCCTGCATGTCTCATTGTGTGTGTGTGTGTGTGTCGTGTGTGTGTGTGTGTATGTGTGTGTGTGTGTGTGTGTGTGTGTGTGTGTGTGTGTGCGTCTGTGGTCTGTGGGCTTTCAGTAGCAGCAATAGAAACGGCAGCATCGACACCAGTTTTCCTCTAAAACTTACTGTGCTGCTTCTAAACTTACACACACAGGAGACTCCCTGGTCAGGTTTCCATTGACTTCCGTCCTCTGAACGCACACACACACAGCTAGTAGACTCCCTGGTCAGAGTGGTTTAACTGGAGGGAGACCAGTTCAGCTAAAAAGAAAGATTTACCTAGAAACCTGTGTGTGTCGCAGTGCACACAAAGCAAACCTGAGCTGAACCAGTCGTGCCAGTAACATCACTGTGTGCGTGTGTGTGTGGTGTGTGTGTGTGTGAGTGGTTCATTAAAACCTCACCTAAGCTTTGAAACTTAACAGACGTGTTTGCATTTTGTATGCAAGCTTTTGTGCATGTAAATGTTTGCAAGCGCGCTGCAACGCTGTGTCTGCAGAAAATGGCCCGAAACATTAATGACCTCCTCATTTTATTCTTTAACGTTTCGACTTAATTTTCTATTGTTCAAAATATTAGTAATGTGCATATACTCTGATCAAAGTAGAAGTTCTGATGCAGCTTGTTTCCTCCAGTAAAGTAATAGATTACAGGCTCTGACATGTACTCAGAGTCTCAGAGTAAAAAGTCTCCCTCTGAAGGACATTTGTGCTCAAAGCTAACTGAAGCTCACGTCATATTAGTAGAATTCAGAGACTATTAAAGTTAAAGGTAGAATCAGTAGGATTTTTCCCAGCTGTTCCTGAACGCACCACAAAGACAGTTGATTGTTGAGTCTCATTCCCAGGACGTCAAACAGACACATGTTGGGTTGGTAAAGCGTCCCGAGCAGCAACAAAGAGAGAAAATCAGAAACTCTCTGCAGATACGAGACACTAACACGCCTTTTCTCCACATTCCAGTCTCCCTCTCTGTCTGTTTACGGCTTCTTACGGCTTTTACGTCTTTGTCTCGTCTCGCTGCGTCTGCCGTGCGTGATGTGCTCTGATAGGTCCACATCAGTCTGCTGATGCTGGGAAATAACAAGAATCCAGAATTCACCACACTAAAGTAATGAGGCTGTTTTCAGTTCAGATATTTGTGTTCAGATGAAGGGAGGAAATATCAAATGTTGAAATAAAGTTCAGAAACCTGAATCATCTACAGAAGCACAGAAACAAAATATGTGTACTTGGTAACTTCACACCTCTGGCCTCAATCTTTGGATTCAGGTTCTTCAGTGTGAGAATTTGCTGCTTTTTCTGTTGTTTGTGATTGTAAAATTAATATTTTTTGGTTTTTGGACAGTGACAGTTTGACAAATTGCAAATATTGTTGAACAGCATCATTACTTTACGTACCGAGACGTAAGATTAATGGATGATGAGAATAATCGGTGGTTGCGGGATTAAAATTTAAAGTGTTTATTTTGGTTGCAGCCTCATATAAGTTCACCTTCACCAACGACCTTTACATGTATTCACGTTGAGGAAATGCTGATGGAACTGCCCTTTAACTTAAAAACGTCTACGTGGTCGAACTAGAATAATGACATCTCAGAAGAACTAATCAGACCTTATTGAACGGCTTCTGTATTAATTTTATCATCACGTATCAACGTTATGGGTTCTTTAATGCACCATTTTGCTGTTGCAGCTGATCGCGGTGGAGATAAATTTCATTAGATTTATTTCCCGTCAATCAATCTGCCGTAATCTCTTCACACCACTCTGTTCTAATTCACCACAACATGCTCCATCATGCGTAATAGTCTGTCGTAGCGTCAATAATGGTAACGTCCTTTTGATAAGTTATTCCAACAGTCATCTCTATACAACACATGCAGTCAGAGAGGAAAGACACAGACCAGCGTCAGGATGTTGTGAAACAGGTCAGAGAGGCTGTTTTTCACTTTTTACCTGAAAGTGTTCGGACCTCATCAAGCTGTGGTCTGTACATGCTGCGTCACTCACTCTCTGTTCTCAAGTAAACCAGGTAGTTTGGAACTGTGAATGGGCCTTTACTTTCATTTCATGTAGCAATGCTAGCAGTTTCCCCCTGCTGTCAGTCTTTGTGCTAAGCTAAGCTAAACACTGGCTTAATACATGGGTTCTCTTTAGCGTACAGTCTGTAATCCGTGTTGGTCGATTTGGACGGTAACACTTGAATTTCCATGATTTTATAGATGAATAAAGTTAACCTTGATGATTAAGAATGTAATTTGTCTGGAACTGAACTGAACTTGGCCTCTGAGTAACAGTGAAAGAAAATGCTAATGATACAGCATCGATCATCGCTAATTCATGTTGTTCTAGGACCGTCACTGAAACTTCACAATATGGTTATCAGCCACCTGTTGAAGCAGGAGTTTGAGCGGGTGGCGGTGCCGTTATTACAGCCTGCAATGCGACCGAACGATCGACTGCCGTGCAAGTTGCACCATTTGTAAGGAGACCTGGAGACGATCTCAGTTGTGTCTGTAGCAATAAAAACAGCGATGTTTTCTAACCAAAGTACAAGTCCTGATACAGACTCTCACTTTTCTAACCCTAAACAAGTAGGTTAAAGTCCAGAGATCCCAAACTACTGGCATTTGTGCCCACAGTGATGATTCAGGTTTCGCTGCTAGTAGGTTAAAGTCCAGAGATCCCAAACTGATGAGAAAAGACATTTCTTAAACCCATTTTTAAGCCAAAGTCTTAAAATGTTAGTGTTTGGGTGCAGGAGCTTCAACGCTGATTTACTGTGAAGCTCCAGAAAATGTTTTGTGGACCACCAAACTGATTTTGATTTAGTTTCAAAACAAAGAAAGTTGCAGTGACACTGTTGCCTGTTGCTGTCACAATATCAGATTTTTTGAAGATTGTCGTGGGAAAAGAAATTCACGATAACGATATTATTGCAATATCTAGAAAGATGCCATCAATGCGCTTGGAGTCAGAATGATCTGTTTCAAAGGTCAAACAGGTATAATTTTAGTGTGTCCATATACTTTTGGCCTTCTCACTGCATAAATGTGTCAGAATTATCACAGGAGGAAGAAATATGTTCGTCTCTGTGGGCACTGATGCCTCTCTACATGTGGAAATATGATTCTGGAGGTAAAAGTGTTGCTGGTGAGAATGTCGTAACAGCAGGAAGAAGCGCCGACCTGCATCATCGCTGCTCGTGGAAACGCCACCACAGAGGCAAGCAGTGAAACCTGAATCATCACTGTGGGCACAAATGCCAGTAGTATGGGTATGAAAAATTATTTCTAGGAATTACCCAACAAATTTGATTTACCCTTCAATCCAAATCAGACATAATGAGTATTTATCATTTATAGTTTGTACGTAATTGTAAATCTAAATTTGCTGCGACCTGAGTTGACTTCTTGAATTTCCCCTTTTCTTAAATCTCACCACTGCTTTGAGTGACCATGGCAACAAGAGGAACAACATGTCTGACACATCGTTACCAGCGTACCCAGAAATCAGTTTAAAGAGAAAAGGTGTTAAACCGCAGCGTCAGTCCAGATTGTCCGTCCATGGATCCACGACCTCGGACTGATCGACCTTTAAAGAGCTGCAGGATGGCTGGAGCTGCTTCCAGCTTTAACTGTTACAAAAGTACAAAGTTAAGCAAAACATAAGCAACAATAACATCGAGTGCAAGGTCGCAAGTTTTTAATTTGGTTTGCAGGAAATGAAGGAGGTAAAAGGAGAATTCTACAATCTGTGGTTGTCTGAGTGAACAGATATATAGAGTCGTGTGTCATCTGCGTAATGTTGAATATTAGTCGATGAAATGAGAATGAATGGACAATCATTTTTGCAGTTGATTGTGATTTAGTTTCAACATCAATAGACCAGCAGTGACGAAGGCCTGCTGTTGCCTCTCGTCACGTCTGTGTTGGTCTGTCACAATATTAGCAGGATTATGCAGAATAAATATATCATAGAGATATCTAGATATCAGTCGTAGCTGCGTGCTAACAGTTACTGCAGCTTCTTCGACTCTACGCTACTTTGACAGTGAGAATGGAAAGAAAATGAAATTATAAGATTGTTAAAGAGGCACTGGAATATTTACACAATATTTTCATGTGTGTTATTAACACAATATCAGTATTATATTTGTTAAGTCTCAAGGTCCCGTACTTGTATCTTGTACAAACGATGCTCTTGAACACATCAGAAAGACGTCAGCTCACGTCCGATTCCCTCGTACATTCTGCGTCTTTGTGAGAGGAAATAACTCTCCGTACCAGCAGGTGGCAGAAGTCTGTATGACTCAGGACTGCAGTGTACAAACTAATACAGTCACTTCTGAGCAATGCTAAAAAGGTGAAAAATGAGGAAGAAGATGAAGTTTACCACATCATTTCTGTCAGCTGAGAACTTTTTATCTCAGGGTTTTGGTGGTTTTGAAGCTTTCAGATAAGTTAAATGGCGACATGTCGAGAACAGCTCAGACAAGACGCACCTGACTAATCTCTGAAGCTTTATCACTAGGATTGATCTGATTGCAGTCGCTTTGTTCTGTCTTTGAGCAGAGTGACAGATTTCTGGCACAATGGTGCGGTTTGAAGTTCGTGAGTTAGCAGAGATTGTGCTCGAGGGGATCATGGACTCTTTGTGACGCTGTTGTACTTTTAAAACCAAGAAATACAGAAGTCTGGTGGTTGTCTGAGCTCAGAACCCAACACAGAACTTCCTTTAGAAATCTGACATTTTAAACCTGATACGCAACAAAACTCCATAACTGACTACAGCCTGAAAACACACACAGGTAAAAAAAAAAAAAGCCTCAATTTAAACAAAATCAGGGTTCAGATAGTTTAATGCTGAAACATTTTTTTTAAGACAAAACTAAATCATTATTTAATGCACAAGTTATAGAACAAAGAAAATCATGTGGTGATGCATCAAATGGTGCATGCATATATGATGAAAAATGAAAATGTTGCAGAAACATTTCTGCACATCTGACACACACACACACACACACACACACACACACACACACACACTGGCTGTTGGCATTCTAGGTAAACGCTAATTAACTGGAATTAACCAGTCAACTTCTACATGTTAAAATTGTGTGTGTGTGTGTGTGTGTGTGTGTGTGTGTGTTGTATGTGTGTTTCCTAGAAGTCTCAACCAGTTTTTTTTTTCCTGTGCGCCAACCGTCAAAACACACAAACACACACTAACACACACACACCCCACATCCTCTCCTGTGTGGTGGAGGTTCAAACACAGCAGACTGATTGAAAAATGTCGCCTGGATGAATTCTGGATGAATGTGTGAACAAAATGGAAATGAGAAGCAGAAAATGTTTGCAGCCGTTTGTGTTGGAGCTGAAGTTCATGGCCAACTGTCTGCAGGTCCTAGTCGTAGATTTCCCAGGTTTGACCTCCGTCTAAACTCTGTTGGTAACTAAACTAGCTGAGTCTTGGATGTAGAAATCTACCAACATGCATGTTGAAGGTTGCAGACTGCCTCAGCTAGCGAGGCCCACAGCTTGTCTCTACTTCCAGTCTTTGTGCTAAAATCCAAGTTCTGAGATTTCAAATCAAACATATTCAACACATCTAGCAGGCACAGGGCAACATAGTCACCCGTTGGATTTGTTTGTTGAATTTAAGTCCAACGTTCTCTCTCTGTTTCCTCCATTTTTGGTCTCCACCAGCTGATATCTGTCTCTTTAGCTGCTAAATGCTCCGCCGTGTGCACCAGCTAATCTCCATCACAGTTAAATGTGCCCCAAAATGACAATTAGGAGCCAAAGTCGACCACTTTCGTTGATTTTGGAAACCGTCTTTTTTGTCTTTAGCAGGTATAATATGACTCTGCTGCAGTGGAGCTGACTCAGCGCGCTGATTTCGATGACGATGCGTTCAGTTCTGTGTTGTGTCAGCAGGTGTGGGCGGAGTCACGGGGGCGGAGATCTCGCTGTGAGTGTCAGCGGTTTGTCCTGACGACGTAGCGAGAGTTTCCACTCAGGTAAGGGAACGGACCGGCGTGACTCAGTTCTGGTTTTAGGTAAACGGTTCCTTTGATGCTTCCATGAACTCAAACTGAATTCTGACCGTAAACCTCAAAGTCCAAATCTACTTCCACTTGTTCTTGTTTCCTTCCCTCAACGCTTCGTCTCCACTTAAATGATCTCATTGTTTCCTTTCCTTTTCCCTCCGTCCTTTTCTTCTCCTCTACCAAAAGGTTTTTCTTTCCTATCCAATCATCGTCTTCTCCTTTCTTAATTTTCTCTTTTTAATATCTGTTGTGTTTCTCCTCTGCTTTAAGTTCCTCTGTCTTTCTTTCTTTCTTTCTTTCTATCTTTCTTTCTTTCTTTCTTTCTCTGTTAAGACACGTAGAGACAAAGCCCTCCTTTACTGTGCATATTCACACATTGTAGTACCAAATCTTGACCATCAGAGGGAGACAACAGTCTAAAGTCACAGTTTACTGATTAGAAACCACCATAACTCAGCAGTGACATGAATGAAATCAATTTTATTTCACTTTAGTTCACATAAATAAAGCTACAACAATTCATATGAAAATATCGTCCTTCATATACTGCTCTAAGTTCAATATATTAAAGTTCAAGTACTTTAAACTCTGTAATCTGAATACTCAAATAAAAAATATATTATATTATAAAAATACTTTCTGACAAATAACTTATCTCTTAAATAAAGCTACTTAAGTTAAAATTCAAAACTCTAACCAATACTTTAAAGATTTAAAATTTAAAACATTTTCAGAAGCTCAAAGTGGAAGCTCAGTGTGAAGTTGCACAACTCGTATTGTAAAATCAAAAACACTGATGATGCTGATGAGGATGATGAAGATGATGAAGCTCTACTGGTTGTGGTTCTGTGCCAGCTCACTAATCCAGCTGAGGACGTAGATGAACTCTGTGACGGCCTTCAGGGCTCGTTTGTCTCTCTTCTGCAGGTACAGATTGTATTGTTAGTATATTTATAAGTATAATGTGAAAGTAGATGTTATTATTGATGAATAAGAGCAGAAGCAGTCTCCGTACATGTAGTTCTTACAGTAATAGTACCTGCAGTAGGAGCAGTGGTAGTAGGATTAAAAGCAACAGTAGCAGAAGCAATAAAAGTAAAATAGTTATAATAGCTGTAGAGTTAGCAGCAGCATTAGCAGTAAATGTAATAGCAGTGGTAGCAGTTAGCATTAGCAGGCCTCGTGCAGACAACAGCATTATCTTCAGGAGAAGCAGCAGACACACAAATATTTACCCTTTTGATTTTCTTCTCAACTTCCTTGATGAGTTGGAACCACTGTGAAGGCTCGGACGAGGAAACCTGAACACAAAGAGTGTACAGTCGTGTTTACAGTCGTCGCTGCAGACCTTTAGACAGAGATTCTGCAGTTTCACCACAACAAAGGCTCGTCTTCACGCTGTTATGGAGCCAGCGGAGGCGTGATGGTACACATGGCGATGATAAGATCTGTGTGGGTTTTTAAGCGTGTTTCCATCTGTGAATTTAAACATGTCTCCTCCGACTGTTTACAATCATAAGGATGCTTTTATGAAGAGTTGTGATTGAGATTACATCATAATTACATCAGCAAAGATGGGAGTCATCAGCATAGAATGGGACTATCAGTAAAAAAGGGGATTGTTAGTATAGAAGGAGATAGTTAGTATAGAAAGGGATCGTTAGTATAGAAGGAGATCGTTGGTATAGAAGGAGATCGTTAGTATAGAAAGGGATCGTTAGTATAGAAAGGGATCGTAGTATAGAAGGGAGTCATTAGTATAGAAGGGGATCGTTAGTATAGAAGGGAGTCATTAGTATAGAAGGGAGTCATTAGTATAGAAGGGGGTCGTTAGTATAGAAGAGGGTCATTAGTATAGAAGGGAGTCATTAGTATAGAAGGGGGTCATTAGTATAGAAGAGGGTCATTAGTATAGAAGAGGGTCATTAGTATAGAAGGGGGTCGTTAGTATAGAAGGGAGTCATTAGTATAGAAGGGGGTCGTTAGTATAGAAGGGGGTCATTAGTATAGAAGAGGGTCATTAGTATAGAAGGGGGTCGTTAGTATAGAAGGGGATCATTAGTATAGAAGGGGGTCGTTAGTATAGAAGGGGATCATTAGTATAGAAGGGGATCGTTAGTATAGAAGAGGATCGTTAGTATAGAAGAGGGTCATTAGTATAGAAGGGGATCGTTAGTATAGAAGGGAGTCATTAGTATAGAAGGGGATCGTTAGTATAGAAGGGGATCGTTAGTATAGAAGGGGATCGTTAGTATAGAAGGGAGTCATTAGTATAGAAGGGGATCATTAGTATAGAAGGGGATCGTTAGTATAGAAGGGAGTCATTAGTATAGAAGGGGTCATTAGTATAGAAGGGGGTCATTAGTATAGAAGGGAGTCATTAGTATAGAAGGGGGTCGTTAGTATAGAAGGGAGTCATTAGTATAGAAGGGGGTCGTTAGTATAGAAGGGAGTCATTAGTATAGAAGGGGATCGTTAGTATAGAAGGGGATCATTAGTATAGAAGGGGATCGTGAGTATAGAAGGGGGTCGTTAGTATAGAAGGGGGTCGTTAGTGTAGAAGGGGGTCATTAGTATAGAAGGGGATCATTAGTATAGAAGGGAGTCATTAGTATAGAAGGGGGTCGTTAGAATAGAAGAGGGTCATTAGTATAGAAGGGGATCGTTAGTATAGAAGGGAGTCATTAGTATAGAAGGGGGTCATTAGTATAGAAGGGGGTCATTAGTATAGAAGGGGATCATTAGTATAGAAGGGAGTCATTAGTATAGAAGGGGATCGTTAGTATAGAAGGGGATCGTTAGTATAGAAGGGGGTCGTTAGTATAGAAGGGGGTCGTTAGTATAGAAGGGGATCGTTAGTATAGAAGGGAGTCATTAGTATAGAAGGGGATCGTTAGAATAGAAGAGGGTCATTAGTATAGAAGGGGATCGTTAGTATAGAAGGGAGTCATTAGTATAGAAGGGGATCATTAGTATAGAAGGGGGTCATTAGTATAGAAGGGGATCGTTAGTATAGAAGGGGGTCGTTAGTATAGAAGGGGGTCATTAGTATAGAAGGGGATCGTTAGTATAGAAGGGGGTCATTAGTATAGTAGGGGGTCATAAGTATAGAAGAGGATCATTAGTATAGAAGGGGGTCGTTAGTATAGAAGGGGGTCATTAGTATAGAAGGGGATCGTTAGTATAGAAGGGGGTCATTAGTATAGAAGGGGGTCATTAGTATAGAAGAAGGTCATTAGTATAGAAGGGGGTCATTAGTATAGAAGGGAGTCATTAGTATAGAAGGGGATCGTTAGTATAGAAGGGGGTCATTAGTATAGAAGAGGATCATTAGTATAGAAGGGGATCGTTAGTATAGAAGGGGATCGTTAGTATAGAAGAAGGTCATTAGTATAGAAGGGGGTCATTAGTATAGAAGGGGGTCATTAGTATAGAAGGGGGTCATTAGTATAGAAGGGGTCATTAGTATAGAAGGGGGTCATTAGTATAGAAGGGAATCATTAGTATAGAAGGGGATCGTTAGTATAGAAGGGGGTCATTAGTATAGAAGGGGTCATTAGTATAGAAGGGGTCATTAGTATAGAAGGGGGTCATAAGTATAGAAGGGGATCGTTAGTATAGAAGGGAGTCATTAGTATAGAAGGGGATCGTTAGTATAGAAGGGGGTCGTTAGTATAGAAGGGGATCATTAGTATAGAAGGGGGTCATTAGTATAGAAGGGGTCATTAGTATAGAAGGGGGTCATTAGTATAGAAGGGAATCATTAGTATAGAAGGGGATCGTTAGTATAGAAGGGGGTCATTAGTATAGAAGGGGTCATTAGTATAGAAGGGGGTCATTAGTATAGAAGGGGGTCATTAGTATAGAAGGGGGTCGTTAGTATAGAAGGGGGTCATTAGTATAGAAGGGGTCATTAGTATAGAAGGGGGTCATTAGTATAGAAGGGGATCGTTAGTATAGAAGGGAATCATTAGTATAGAAGGGGATCGTTAGTATAGAAGGGGGTCATTAGTATAGAAGGGGTCATTAGTATAGAAGGGAATCATTAGTATAGAAGGGGATCGTTAGTATAGAAGGGGGTCATTAGTTTAGAAGGGGGTCATTAGTATAGAAGGGGGTCATTAGTATAGAAGGGGTCATTAGTATAGAAGGGGGTCATTAGTATAGAAGGGGATCGTTAGTATAGAAGGGAGTCATTAGTATAGAAGGGGATCGTTAGTATAGAAGGGGGTCGTTAGTATAGAAGAGGGTCGTTAGTATAGAAGGGGGTCGTTAGTATAGAAGGGGGTCGTTAGTATAGAAGGGGGTCGTTTGTATAGAAGGGGGTCGTTAGAAGGTTATTTTTCAGTAACAACGACACTTGTGTGTGTGTGTGTGTGTGTGTGTGTGTGTGTGTGTGTGTGTGTGTGTTCACTGCTGTGTACTCACACAGTGCTGCAGCGTCTGTTGCAGGCGGTCCAGAAGGTCTTCGTAGTGGAGGGGGAGGAGCTTCCTGACGACCTCTCTGCTGAACACGCTCCTCTGATACACGTCCATCACTTCCTGCATCTCCAGCCAGCCAATCATACGCTGAGGAGAGAGGAGACGCAGTCAGCAGGGAGATCTGAGTGCTACCTCAGGATGGTTTCTGCCACAGCTAACATCCAACACCAACTGGAGTTTTGCACACAAGGCCTCTGAGAGTTTAAGAAGCTAGCTGAACGGCTGCTGCTAACAGAGACGGATATGTGAGCTGTAGCGTGTTAGCTGGTTTGAACGGAGGCGGTTATGTCGTGTTTCGGTGGCAGGTTAGACATGGTTTGGTGTTCTGACAGTATAAAAACAGAGATGGTGAAGTCTGGCGTGTGGTTGTGGTTGAGGTAAACCAGACGCACATCATATTAGCTGAGGGATAAAACCTCTGAAACATTAACTTCCACGAAAGCTCTCCAGCACCAGACTCCATTCAAAAAGTCATGAATTTAATCAGACATCTAAAGAGAATACTGGGCCCTCACACCTCTTCCTTAACTAATTATATTGTGTGATGGTCTCATTAGCTGATTGGACAGACATGTTGACAGACAGATTGAAGGACAGACAGGTTAACTGACCTCAGAACAGTCGGTACAAAACCTGGGCAGCAGCCTTCTGGATATTGTCTTTTCTCTCTGCAGATTAAAACATCAGACTCGTTAGTTTCACATTCATGGCGGTGCTTTTATTTTGTCACATTTTATCCAAAGTGAAGCTGCTCAACAGAAAAACTCGACCGACTTAAAACTTCTTGATATTTATTGTCTAATAATTCTTCTTGTGGAGGAGCAAGCAACACGTTTCAGAAACATTATTAAAACATGCAAATTATTCGCATTATATCACCAAACTTTTCAAAATAAGTTCCATGTTATAAGGAGGCCGAATAGCAAAGCTGCAATATTCATAATATCAGTTTACAGTTGTATCAATAAGCTATCAATAAGACGACTGAGCAGCTGTGATTTAAAAAGGCTTTGATGTAAAACCTGGTCACACTTTCACTTCCTGTCAGACACCAAACATCAGCTGAGAGACAAATTACGGCTTCACTCATCAATATGAACGATCAGATCTCATCTGATCAGGTCCAATAAACACTCGATAAGGCGCTTTTATTTTGAAAGAACTGATTATTGCTGATTGATTGGCGTTCAGACCATTATTCTGAAATCCAAAACTCTTTATCCATGATGTGTTCGCATTATTTTGACCACCACAGTGTTTAACTGATAAGCATTAAAACCACTGATCGATACATTAACTAATTATATAATCATTAGTAGTTATTGATTAGCTTGTCAAGCAAGTGTTGATTCATTGATTTATTCAGTTTTACACCTTTGACCTGATGATCAATATAAAACTTAATGAGGATTATCTATTGATCCTTTTGCTCAACATTCTTACTGAACTAATACCGATCAATAATAAACAATGACAATCAATAATTATGTGTGATTGATCAGTGATGATGTATTGACAGATACAAGGATCTATTTATGATATAGCTTATCCTGACACACAAACTGATATGCTAATTAATAAAGATTATTGAGACTTTATTCAGGGCAAACTGAACTATTTATTGATTAGGCTAATCAATAGAAGTTCTAATTGACGAATCAAAAGGAATTTTTCATTAAAAGTTATCCAACATATTTACTGCAAAGTAATCAATACTTGTTATTTCTGACCTTCAAAAAATCAATAATCAATACATTATTGATTTTTACTGAGCTATTTATTGATCAGAGTAATCAATGGAAGTTATGATCAAGAGACAAATCAATAGGAGTTATCAGCTGATTGTAAAGTATAGATAAACAGACAAATGAGTAAAAGTGATTATTGATCTTTAATTAATGTCAGACTGAGAGAAAACTGATATATTGATTGGAGAACTAATCAATAATTGTTACCATTGCCCTTTCAAAGAAGTAACCTGACAGATCAATAAGATTGATTGACATTTACAGTTTATATGCTGAGTCATTACTGACCTGACATTAGTGATTATTGATCTTTCTGACTAACCTCTATCAGAGATATTGATCAGCAGTTATTGATCTTACCGGCAGGCTCTTGATCAGCTGCTGCGTGCGGTTCCACAGGTCTCGGATCAGCTCGGGGGGAACTTCCTGTCGGCAGGTGACGTCTCGCTCGGCCGTCACGGCGAAGCTGAGGAGGAGAGCGAGAGCCGCCGACCTGACGAGGAGGAGAAACATCTTCAAGTGTGACGGCTTCACTCGTCTGTGCTGCCTTTATACCTCCTGCTCCTCCTCTTCTTCTCCTCCTCCTCTTCTTCTTCTTCTCTTTCTTCTCCTCCCCTCTCCCCCCTCTTGTACTCCCCCTCTTTTCTTCTTCTCCTCTCCTGTTTCAGAATTTTCATGATGTCACCGACTCACTGAAATTCCCAAGAAATGTCAGAGCTGATGTCACCTCCTCCTCTCCTCCTCTCCTCTCCTCTCCTCATCCCTGCATTCCTTTTCCTTCTCCTCCTCTCTCCTCGTGTTTCCTCCTCTTCCCTCCTCAATTTGCTGACTCCTCTTTCTTTGTTTCCTTCGTTCTTCTCTCTCCTCTTCTCCTCCTCGGCCTCGTGTCTTTATTTCCTCTTTATTTGTCTCCACACTTTTATTTTTCTCCTCCTTCATATCATCTATCTTTCGTTTCTTCTCCTCCTTTCTCTCATGTTCTTCCTTTAATCTCTCCTCTCTTTCCCTCTTCTTGTTTCTTCTTCTCCTCCTCGTCCTCCCTCTGTTTTATTCTCCTCTTCCTTCTTTCATCTTTTCCTTTCGCTTTCTCCTCTTCTTCTTTGTTTTCTCCTATTTTTGTCTTCTTTTATTTCCCTCCTCTCCTCCTTTTTTGCTCTCTTTATTTTCCCTTTCCCATCTTTCTCTTTTTCCTTCTCCGTCTGATTTCTCCTCCTCTCCAGTTTTCTTTTTCCCGTCTCTTCCTTCTTCCCGTCCTCTTGTTGGGTTTCCTCCTTTCGTTCTTCCTCTGTCGTCCTTTGTATTTGTCTTTTCTCCTCTTCCTCCTCTCCTCTCCTTTATCTCCTCTTTCCCTCTTCCTCTTCCTCCTCACCCTTTTTTCCTTTTTCTCTCCTCTTCCTCTTCTTCACCTCCTCTCTCCCTCTCCTCTGTCCTCCTTGCACTCCTCGCCATGGCGGCAGTGACGATGTCACTTCCTGTCGGTTTTGACGGCTCCGTTTGTGTGTTTTGGTGTTTAGATGTGCGATCAGATAGAAGTAGGTCGCCACTTTGATCGACACTGCCGAGGAAACAATGACTCTGCACATTTGTTTTTCACATCTGCAGGTTTCAGAAAGACGCCAAGTCGCCGCAGATTAAACACCGTCAGCAGGCTGGCACCATAGAAGAAAACCTGCTCAGGTGTGTGTGTGTGTGTGTGTGTGTGTGTGTGTGTGTGTGTGTGTGTGTGTGTGTGTGTGTGTGTGTGTGTGTGTGTGTGTGTGTGTGTGTGTTGGCAGCAGTTCCTGGAAGTCAGAACATGAAACAGGTCAAGCAGCCGCAACACCTGCCGCCTGTCTGTCTGTCTGTCTCTGAACACTTGACTCTGATATTTGTCTATTCATGCTGTGGTTGACTGACAGGTGATCCGGAGCAATGCATGCTGGGAAAGTCTCCATCACACACTGAACTGGCGACCCTGTTTCCTGGAATTTGCACTCAACTACAGGGTTTTCCCGTAGTTTGAAAATTAACACTTAAAAAAACCTTAGGCCAGGAGCAATCACTCCTTGGCTGTTGTAGGCTGCAGGGCGGACATATAAGCTGTCGACCACACGGCAGCCATCTTAGGATCTGGATAGTAGCATTTCTGTGTGCATTGAAACACATTACAGTTCTTTATTTCCTTAATTACATTAACGTTGTGCATATACAAGAACAAGTCCTGAGTCGGAAAATCATCCAATAACAGCAAAAAAAGCAGAAAACTACATAAACTTTCCATTCTTCATCTCATTGTCTACATGCTGCGTAAATCATCTGGAGGCCGGCGTGTTATTGGCTCAGGAGAGAGGAGAAAGACGAGAGAGTGCGTCTACGTGGTCGCTCTTTGGCAGTTGTAGGCTGCAGGGTGGGCAGAGAAACTCCTGTCTGGTGAAACTGTCCGTCAACATTAGTGATATTAAGGTGTTCTGGTGTGTAATGGAATCAGCTGGAGGTGATGTATGAAAGCATGCGTGACCTCACACTGCTAAGCTAATTATATAATCATATCCAAATATATGAAGGCTGCTCTTATTGTGGATTAACTGGATCAAAAGTGTCTTTTCTGTCATTAAAACTGAACTCTTTTCCCAAAGTAAAAGATAAAAGATCTGAGTGTTTGTTCCGTCTCTGGTCATGAGCAAAAATGAAATCAAAAACTCCAGATTCTCTGGTTTCAGTTTCCCGTAACTGAGGGTTATCACGTGTAACTGAATATCTTTGAGTTCTGAACTTTTGGCAGCGGTGACGTCATCGGTGGTGTGAGGAAGTTTTATTCTGGTAAACAGGTTTTTAGTCTTCAAGTGTGCGGTTGAATTAAAAGTAGGTTGCTGGTTTGGTGACGGTGCAGGTTTGTTTTCCACGCAGCAGGTTTCAGACCGTGATGACTCGGCGTTGACCCGATTATTTCTTATGGTCAACCGCTTGTTTCCCAGGCTGCATCCAAAACTGCTGCCTCATCGACACACATGCAGTCACCTGTCAGCAGGAGGCTCCAGGGTCACCTGTCAGCAGGAGGCTCCAGGGTCACCTGTCAGCAGGAGGCTCCAGGGTCACCTGTCAGCAGGAGGCTCCAGGGTCACCTGTCAGCAGGAGGCTCCAGGGTCACCTGTGGGCTCCCTGCAGGTGCTCCAGCTTCCTCAGATGCTCGCAGAGTCGCCTGCAGCCACGAGCGTGAAACGCAGGAGACGACAGTTAGAAATCAGGTCGCTGAACTGAGCTGACAGCAGCTGAAACTAAATATTGGAAAATTTACAAAATGTACACGGCTCAACTTTCCTCTCGTGTGACCTAAAAACATGAAGAGGCCGTTTTTATATCTGCGTACTACAGCTCCTCATTCAGTCTGAGCTGAGTGGAATAATTACCTACATTAACATAAATGAACGCGTATTTATCAAAGGCTCCATACAGCGAGTGAAACACCCACATAAAGCATCAAAGGTACAAGAACTCAGACTCTCTAATCTTTACTTTCATTTTTGATGTGTTTTCATTCATAATATTTCTGCCACTTTCATCCCTGATTACATTCTGCTCATTCTCAAGGTTGTAAGCTTTTGATATTTTGATAATGTCACAGTGTTTATACAGAACCTAGTCCTGCTTTATTATAAGAAAATATACGCTGATTAACGTCCAGAAGTTTGTTTATAAATCTTAGGACAAAGATCCTTCTTAGTGTTTGTTGGCTGGTCGCCCTTTTGCAATTCTAAGACGGATTATTTGCATTATTAACAGAGTTTCAGCCATATTTAAAGTTCATTTCATTGTTTTTAATGTGAATTTATCCTGAAATAAACATTAAAAGGCCAAAAAAATAAATATCTTTCAATATAAATATTAGTTACAGAAGTCACTGTGTTTTACACATTACGGTTTCCTGTGAGGTAAAAGACGTCATCACACATTTCATTTTGCTGCACATTTATACTTGGAAACATATGAAGTGTGTTCACCAGGTGAACACTCAGACTTTCCTCCACAGACACGTCCTATTCTCACCTGGAGTGACGTTCCATTGTACTTTTTCTAAGTTGGAGACTGGAAATTCTCCGGAGCGTTGCATCAGAGCCTCGTCATTGTAACTTGAGTTACACGTGAATGTATTCATGCTGAAAACCAACACAAAAATCAAAACAATGAACAGAATCAGGACAGTGTTTATTTGAGGCGGTGATTCTATAAATATCTCCAGACAAACAGTTCAGGTGTTTGAAGCCGTCGCGGCTCAGCTGATCCGTCTGATCAACACAAAGAGCCCGGCTAAATATAGATCCTTATCTCTCTCACACACACACAGTGGGAAGTTTGCTGTTCCTGTACTTCCTGGTGTTACCTGTGTGGGAAATCCCCTGTGATGACATCACACAGGTAGAGCCCTGTTGGCCACGCCCCCCTACACAAAGAGGTGAACCAGGAAGAGCTGAGTGGATCAAACTTCATCACAGATGTTGGTTTATTTTCCTTTTCAGAGATCTTTTATTGATTTGTTTGCGAAGAGGTTTCACTCTGGACAGATTTCAGAAGCTGGACTTTGTAACAAACTGAAGTTCTTTCTTTTTTCTGTTTTCTGTGAATATTATTTTAACTTGTCGAACACAAACCTGCAACAAGAGATCTGGATAAAGTCCAGCTGTCATTGAAAATGTGAATAAAAGCTTCAGGACATAACACCAAAGATCTGCTCTGAACCCGATCATGACATCCAGATTATATATATTTTAGGGATGTATTGAAGATAATCATGATATCTATAAATTAAATATTGTCTTGTGTTATCTACACACATCATGATACTGTGTAAATGATAAATCAGCTTGTAAATCCTTTATGTGTCTTTCCTTTGTCGTCTTGTCATCGTACACGGCAGTTAAGCACCTTCACAGCGGTTGTTATGTGCCATAAACAATTCCTTAAGCGTAATAAATCTTTTCTACGCTTTTGTAAACTTGTGGTTTCAAACTCAATACACTCTTGAGTTTGACTCATCTGCCAAAAAAAGAGTCAAAACACAGAATGAATAAAGTTGAAGATGAATTTATCCGAGCACGACACCGAGCTGCAACAAACCTACACGACTGAAAGTAGGTAAGTAGGTCTCGTCTACTTGTGGCTTCTGCAGCGTTCTGCACCAGTTATATCGACGTGTGTGTGTGTGTGTGTGTGTGTGTGTGTGTGTGTGTGTGTGTGTGTGTGTGATCTGATAAGATTTTATCTGATCTGATAAAACTGATCACAGCTACAGATGATAGATGAAGTTTTACAAGCTGTTTTCAGAGTTTAAGATTCAATCAGCTCTGACGTCAGTAAACATGCAGAATGAATATTTCTGTTTTTTTCTTCTTTCTGTTCATTTAAGAATGAAATCCATTCAGAGACACAGCAGAAAACATCGAGGCCTCACATTAGTATCGTTATCTTATTTATCCAAATTGATTAGTCTCCATTTCAGCCCCATGCACTGGTTGGTTGGATTGTTGGAACGTTTGTCAGCAGGTTTACTCCAAAACTACTCAACAGATATTCATGTGACTTGGATGGAGGATGGTCTCGGCCCAGAATAGACCCCAATAACTTTTTGTTCGGATCTGTATAGAGGGACAGATCCAGGAATTAGAAGTTGTGAGGGAGGGTAATGTTGACAAAAATCAGGCGGCTGGCATCTATGAGTGAGTATAAAATAGGACTGTTGGGTCGTGGCTGAGGTATACGCTCTTCTGAGTGGCAGTCTTGTTGGTATTGTTTTCATGTTATATCATTGTATTTTTAATTTTTTCATTGATTTGAATATGTAGATTGATTCTATTTGCTTGTTGCTTCCTGAAATATTGAAATAAACATTTAAAGACTTTTCTGCTGGTTAAAGTTTATTGTAACTGTCAGATATTTTTACTGAAGAGCAGATCTGGTGTATTTTCCGACCGTTGGTTTAAGATGAAGGTGAATGAAAATGCTAATCGGTGCTAACAAGTTGTTTAAAGGGCAACACACACATATTGGCTTCATATGAGTCACTTCAGAAACACCCACACTGTTTTCTGTGTTCGCTGCACGCTGGCAGCATCTCGATTCACCGCTGTCCTATTTTACAGCATCAACGCTTCAGTTAACTTGTTCTGAGCCCAGCCGGCCCGATGTGGAGCGTCACCGTGCTCAAAACCTTAAACAATGCAACAAAAATAAGTAATAATGTTTTTAAAGTTGTTCTACAAGAGTACTTCGACTTGTACAAACATACTTTTACTACAATTTTTATGTTTAAGCGGGAATTTAACTTGTAACAGAGTGTTTACGAATGATTAGCGTTTCAGTGGCGACAGAAAGCAAAACGTAAAAATCCAATAAAAACAGTGATTATGACCGTTAATTATATTTCAACTGTTATGACTCAGTTACACTTCAAACAGCAGAACCATCTGGTGTTCACACACTTCAGGGTTCAGTGATTCAAAATGTTTCTGTTTTAAAATATCTGTAATTTTACAGATATTTTCTGTTTATTTTACAGATTTTCAATGTAGTTTTAAAATATTTCTAAAATTTCAACAATAGACTGTGAATTAATATAAAATAACATGAAAATCCTGATGAACATTTAAATTTAGATTTCTTAAAGCCGGACTATGCAGCAGCAGTTTCCAGACCAGATTCCTTCGCCGTTTTCTAGCTTTGCACCAGATTTGTGCATTCGTTTTTGGCTACAGGGCTCCCCCTACAGCTTCGGTGCAGATACACTGTAGAAAAGACTTGTTGACGAGCCTCCCCCGCCCACCTAGCAGCTACTACCTTACCATGTGCATCTGTTTTCTAAGAAGCCGGCCGGCTAAACAGCGAGTCGTGTCTGGCACTTAGTGCACTTAGTGCTCTGTGTTCAGCCGGACATATCGCAGGATACAGGCGATAAATCATGCGACATTCAAAGACCGAACTAGATATCAAAAAACCAACAACAACCTGGAATCAGAACGCAAACAAACGTGTTTGGTAGCAAGTGACTGCTACGCTAAACACCCGCTAACTATCGAGCGAGCCATCAAGAAACCAAGCTAAACACATGCAGGGCTCACAGTAAAACAGTCAAGCAATAATGTTGTTCAAAAGACTATCAAGTCACGTTGCAAAGACAAAGTTCATCCACTCACAATTTCAACAGCAACACGGCCAAGTCGGCGCCTGTTTTGGACTCCTCAAAAGCTCGTCCAATGTTTACTCGTGTCTGGTCTCTTTTTTTTTGTCAAGCTCCTTTTTCTTCTTCTTCTGTTCCTCCGACTGTGGCTTCTTGGGTCTCTTTTTAGTCGACTGATACATGAGGAATACAACAATTGCCTTGCAACTGGCAGTTTATATCTACCCGGTTCCATGTTTGGGAGTGTGTTTGCCGTAAAGCAGTTTCGAACTACAATCTGACTACATTTTCGAGGGGCGGCCGGATACTTCCGCCGGCTCACTTCCGGATTGACTTCGGACCGGTGGCAGCAAGTTGCATGTTCCGTTTCTCCGCCCAGAAGCGCTAGGGGGAGTCGTAGCAATGACCAAACGACCCAGAAAGTGTCAAAGAACATTCAGAATGACTTTCAGCCTGCATAGTTAGGATAATTTTTGCTAATATTGTTGCATAGTGCCCCTTTAAGAGAAAAATATTTTTTATTCTACACTAAATTATACAAAAACATTCAAATTACTTTCATTAAATTAGTTTCACAGTAAAAAGAATTGGTTGTATGTTACATTTACGAGTATTATTTACATACATCTTGTATAATTCTGGAAGTTTTCACGTCAAAAACTTTGATTAACTTTTTTAATCAACTTTCTAGCAACTTCCTGGTACCTGGATAAATAATCAGAGGTCATCTCATTGTTGTTTTAGATGTAAATATCTTTTATAAATAACTAAAAAGCCAAAATTCCGACCCATTACTGCGTTCTTAAGAGATAAGTATTAACAGTGAAGTATTTATAGCGCCTCCTGCTGCCAGAATATACAGGTTGTTTGGGGGGAAAAACACCTGAGCCAATCAGAGCTCTCCAGGTGGGATGAAGTATTTGACCTTTACTTAAAGCAGCTACAAGGAGCTTTGATCGTGTTGTTGACTCTGGCGACCCCTGTGGTCCAAAGCGGTATGAGCAGCACAAACAGAATCGGTCCAGTAGGAATCTTTTCTGTCGTGTTGGCAGTTCGATAACAAACCTCCGACTGTCAGCAGCAAAAAACAGCGACTGTTGGATTTTGCTTTGAAAGTCGGAGAGTTACGATGCAGCTGACGAGCTCTACGGCACGGATCCAAAAACTTTTGGTCAGTTGGAAAATAATTCTATTCCACATAAAGTTCTGCTGAAACTAAACAAGTATGACACTTAAATCCAGCACCACTGGACTTGTTATTTATCTTTGTTGATTTTGTCAGTTTCACTTCTTGTGTTTTTGTCATCTTTATTAAAAATAATGGAAAATAATATTAAAATATGTCCTGCAGTGAAAAACCAGTGAACTGTTCCTTTAAGACAGAAGCCAGCGTTAATATCCAAATAAACTTTATTGAGTATCACTTTTGTAACACAGTTGTCTTGGCACAAGAACAATCAATATTTGAAACTGTAACAACTTTTCAAAATAAGCAGCCAAAACATGGAGACGTGATCAACACCAGTCGCTTGGTATCAAAATATTCTGATCAATAAACTGATCAATGACTAATCAGTCATACGGGAGTCAATATAAATATTGTGTGCTCATATAAAAAAATGTTAAATATTCTCTCAAATTAAATATTTGAATAAATAAAAGTACAAAAGTCGTCAGTATAAAAAGTAGATAAATATGTTAAATATAAAAGCGTCTGTGGGCTCATTAAACAGCAGAAGCGGCGGCGGGGTCGGCGGTGGAGTTGGCGACGCAGAAACCCTGCAGGAAGGTGAACATGATGTCGATCTCTCCCATCGCCTTGGTGATTCCTTCGTCTCCCATCTGAAACAAACAGACACACATTAGACACCCAAACTTATTGATCCGTATAATGTAAA
Source organism: Diplodus puntazzo (assembly GCA_963678695.2). NCBI lineage: Eukaryota > Metazoa > Chordata > Actinopteri > Spariformes > Sparidae > Diplodus > Diplodus puntazzo. The sequence goes on from OZ023177.1 coordinate 22,789,138, forward strand.
AAAAATTGTAAAAAACGAGACATCGGGACGTTTTTAAGGCATCGGTGGAGCTAAAACCTTTTTTCATGAGGCTTCCAGAAACTTTGAATCCATGTTAGTGCATAAAAACTGATATTTCTGACACGACATCAGGACATTTTTGAGCTGCAGCAGTGACAACAAAGGTCAATATATTTTCAGATTCTGGGATGTTTTCCAGACGGGTTTGTGGCTACAGATCAAATATCTTTGACGAGGGTTCAGGATATTTTTAAGGCGTATTAGCAGCGACAAAAGTTGAAATTTGCCAGGATTCAAAATTGAGATTGGAAGTCAGATTTCTGAATATATAGAAATGTAAGAACATCACACAGATAGTCCTCATGTTCAGTGTTTGAAGCTGTGTGGGAGTTTAACAACATCTCTGCACCAAACTCCATTTGAAAAAATGACATTTTAATAAAGTCGATTCTCACCGTTTGGAGTTTTCCACGGAACTCGACAGCGAGGTGATGGTGACGAGTCACATTCTGGAGAGACAGACAGATACAGGAGGTTAGCAGCTGTTATCACTGTGTGTGTGTGTGTGTGTGTGTGTGTGTGTGTGTGTGTGTGTGTGTGTGTGCGTGTGTGTGCGTGCGAGCGACTGAAACCACTGAAAGTTGTTATCAATTTTAACATCAAACCACACCGCCACCACACAGACGCTCCATCGTCACCGTTTGTCGGTTTAGTTTCTCTTCAGAATTAAAGGAATAGTTCAACAATCTGCGCTTGTGATGAGACGCTCGATCGTCCTCATGGAATATTTAACACTTTATCTTTACTTTCATGCTAAGCTAAGCTAATATGATCATTGAGGATCAAGGTGCGATGCAGCTGAATAAAAACACTCACGCAGCCATGAGTCTTCAGGTCCTCGCTGACGCGGCTCAGGTCGGTCCTCAGCGTGTGCATGCGGTCGTGGTGGTCGCTCTTGTGTTTGGGCAGAACCTCGTTCAGGTAGAACTCGAGGATGTTGGCGTGGAGGCAGCAGATGGTCATGTGGTCCTGGAGGAGGTGGAGAGGTTAGAGGTCAGACTGGGTCGAGGCTCAGCGGGCGTAAAGCCTCCCGAGTGTTCGATTGTGTGAACGTGTTCTCACCTGGTCGGTGTTGATTCTGGGAGTCAGCCGGACGCTCGGGTCGTTCTCCGTGTTCATGCTCTCAGCCTGAACAGACAGAAGACAGGATTAGATCACATGTCGACCCGCCGCAGCCAGAATCTACGATTCAAAGAGTCCAGCTCCCTCTTTAAATGAATCACAAGCTGATCTCTCATATTAAAGCTGCAGTACTGGGTTCTGGCTCTACAGGACAAAGTTCTGTTTAATCATCACTGCTGCAACATGAAGAGTCGATGAGTTTCCTGATGGTTTTACTTTAAAAAAGTCTTTTTTTAAAGTAAAACTTAAAAAAAATTTTTTTAGTCTTTAAATTGTCTCATTCAACATTTAAAGTTAAAAATCCTTGACGACTCACATGTCGAGCCACTTCTTTGACGGTCTGGTACGTCTCCCGGTTCCGTAGCGGCGGGCTGAGCTTCTGCTGCACGGGATGCGCCGCCGCCTGCTCGACCCAGCCAATCAGAATCAGCGGAAGAAGCATGACGAGGGCGGGACGGACGAAGGAGACGAGTGTGGCGAGCTTCATCGTGGAGATCGATAAAAATGATCTTAATCCTTTCAGACTGAAGAGGAGGAGAGTCGGAGTGTTTTCACCTGCAACACAGAAACAGAAGAAAATAAGTTTAAAACAAATAATGAAATATTATAAATTATTATAATATAGTAATTAAAAGTTTCAGATGAAGTTTCTGCTCGTGTGTCCTCACCTGTCAGAGGATGCTGCTGTGGAGACGACTCGGTGCCCTCTGCCTTTATACAGATCAACCCTCCGCCCCCTCGGCAGAAATATAGGACAGGTAACCATCGAAAAAACCCCAAGACACACACACACACACGCGCGTGCGCACACACACACACACACAGGTCAGTGCTGAGCTGGTACAATCTGTGTTTACTGTCATTCACACAAAGAGGAAATTAACTGTCAGTCAAGTTGTGACGACGACCTCAAATATTGTCTGTCATCGATTTGCTAATAGAGCATTTTAATTGTTCTTCTCGAGTGACATCACTTCCTCTTATTTGTTCTGCATACGTGTGTGTGTGTGTGTGTGTGTGTGTGTGTGTGTGTCTGTACACTCCCTGGTGGATTATTAGCTGGAAATCCACTTTGTTACATAAACTTCCCTCAGACAGAGAAACTTGTCGGACCGGCTCGTGAGAGAAGCTCTCACCTGACCGTCCCAGTCGACCCGGCGCTCTGAAGTTCAGTAATGAAGACTTAAAGAAGCTTCTGCAGGTTTTAAAGATGCATTTTGAGCCTTTGTGCAAACTGACAACAACCTGGATTTTTAGTGTTGATCAGGTAAAAAAGCCCCACAGACGACATTATCCAACTTTTCGGAACTAACAAATGATCAATAAAGTGAAACAATCACAGTTGTTATGATATTTGAAGGTATCGTAAGAGTCCAGGTGTGGAGATTTTCATCGGAAGGTCGGGTTTGTGTGGAAAAAGTGAGTTTCAGTATTTTGGCTATTCTAAAGACAAAAGAAAAAAGGAGAAAATCAATCTTTATTTGTACAGCGTCAGTTTACAACACAAGTCATCTCATGACGCCGTCCAAACTGAGCGGGTCGAACCCAAACTCCTTGATTTATTGATTAATAGAGACACAACATTTCCCTCATTAGTGATCACTTGGAAGTTATTTTATATTCAGGACAGCTGATTTGCAGTTATTCATATGCACATTCACACAATGATAGCGGTGCTGACCAGCACATCAGGCGCAGTTTTGGGTTTAATTTTTTTTATCCAAGGAAACTTTGACATGCAGATTGGCGGAATCGAACTAGCGACCTTCCGATAACAAGACACTAGCTACAGCTGCCCTGTTACCTCGAGTAAACTTGTTGATTTCCTTGATTTGAACGTTGTTGGAAATTAAAGGATATAAAACACAGGTGTCGTTGTTTTAATGCAGAGATGTTTCATGTTTTACATTTAAGACAGTTAACATGAATTTGGGGATATTCAGCTTTTGAAATGAGCAGAACAGGTGATTATGTCACCGCACACTTTATCAGGATGAACAGCAGCGTATCATCTGCAGATAATGAGATTCAGCACGTTGTCGGCAGACGATATCCACCGAGGGAATAAAAAGGACCCGTTATTGACCCCTGGGGGACTCCGCCACAGAGCAGGAGTCCTTTTTGACAGGTATCCTTTACGCCACATCACGTCTGCTCCTGTGACGGAAACACTCACTCTGCGTATTGATCGGTGCCAGCACAGCAACGCCCAGTTTCCCTTCTGTCAGGATTTTTTCCTGTTCGGACTTCCTGGTGTGTAAAAGTGCAGGATCGAGTGGCCGGGTCGTCTTTCTGTTTGATTTCTCATTTATTGTTGTGGATGTGGGTGCATGAATCCCTCAGAGACCGAGGATGGGATTAAAGCCTCACCAGATATCCTTCAGCTGTCGTCAGCTCACTCTGTGTTCACATAAAGCTGCTTTCAGAATATTCTCGATCAGAGTTGAAATGATTTCTGTTAGAATCTCGTGTCGATGAGCTCGTGCTGACTGTTTCCTGTCTGCAGCAGCGTGTGCTGAACAAACTGTGGCTTATGGTTTTTTTTTTTTCTTTATGGGTTCCTCAACCTCATTTAATCAGGTCTTATATCATCTCCGTCACTGAAGACATGACTCATGACATGTTGCAACGTGTAGTGAGGAAGAGGAAGAGGAAGAGCGGGAAATAACCGCTGACACAGAGGAGCAGAACTGTTCTGACAGATGATGTCATGGAGACGATTTATCTTCCAGATTTTATTTTTAAAATAATTCAGGAACAATCTGATGAATGTGATGTGTGTCTGGTCGGTGATCCAGCCTTCACTTCATGTTGTGAAACTTTGAAGGCTTTGTTGCAATTAACAATAAATTCATGATTTCTGAAAGATTCCTAGAAACATCACAGTTGTTTAAACCAAATGCCTCGATATGAACACAGCAGAGACATTATTACGTGGATCAGTGAAGTCTTTTAAATCACAACTTTTACTCCAAAATCTACGATTTGGGCTTCAGTATCTTGCTCAAGGACACTTTGACGTGCAGCTGAGGATCTGAACCAGCAACCTGCACATTACTGGACGACTCCTTTCTACCTCCTGAGCTTCAGCCGCCCTCCAACATGTTGATGTAAAATGTTAATCTCCAGTTCCAACATGTTTCTATATGTTTTCTTTTTACTTTTTGCATTTGTTTTTTTCATTCTATTTCATTTTATGTGCTTTAATCATGTTTTTGTCACTTGTGTTTCTGTGTTTTAATTCAGTTTGTACTGCACTGAATTCTGAGAATTGACTTTCTTAGAATTAATTTTGGAGTTTGGGACCAAAAAAAGTAAAAAAATAAATGCTGTAAAAAATAAATAAAATGAAATAAATAGTTGAGTTAAAATGTGTCCTGTGAGGTCACGGTGACCTTTGACCTCTGACCACCAGAATCAGTTCACTGTCGGCTCGTTTCTCATCATTATATAAACTAAATAATGAATCCTGAAAATGATTAATCAATAATGATAATTATTTTGTTGCAGAGCTTCGTTCAGAACTCCAGACATGATGATGATGATGATGACATCAAAACTCTTTTTATACAACGATATCAACAAGCAAGAAATCACATTTTATATTTTATTTGAGGTAAAAACAGGAATATGAAACATTCCCGGTGTAACGAGGATCGTTTGATCTCTTCAGTCTTCAGACTGGACTTTCACACATCATGATGACATCACAGGAGAGGCCACGCCCCCCCCCACCACTCCCTCAGCTTTACATTGTTTGTTCTGTTTATCGTTGAGAGGGGAATTCACAGTTCAGACCTGGTTCACTGTGTGTGTGTGTGTGTGTGTGAGTGTGTGTGTGAGTGTGTGTGTGTGTGTGTGTGTGTGAGCGTGTGTGCGGTTGCCAGGTAAGGAAGTGATGACGATGTTTGTTCTTCCTCTCCCTCGACCTCTGACATCAGCGCTCTCGTGGTTCATAAAGAAAAATGTAAAGAAAGCAGAGCGGCGGAACGTTTCAGGAGTTTTGTTGTGAATTTCCAATTTAATTAATTTGGATCTGATTCACAGGAAGTTCACAGCACGAGGGCGGAAAGTTCCTGCAGGTGAGTACTTTTACTCAAATACTGCAGGTAACTTTACATGAGTATTTATATTCTCTGCCTCTTTATAGTTCAACTCCACAACAATTATTTTGTTACTTTAAATAAATATTTGTTGCTTATAGTTTTGTGTTTAGTTAAGATTGTGAGTGCAGGATTTACCTGTAACAGATTTACTTCTACATTTGGCTGCTGATGCTTTTACTTAAAGGACAGTTCACCCCAAAATGTAAATGTGATTTAAAAAAACAAAATGAAGGAACTCAGAACGATGATCATTAAACACAGGAGAGAAAACATTTTAGATCAGACTTAGAAAATGGATCAGCAGATTATTCACAGTTTGGCCTGCAATTACCGTAAATACTTAATCAAAGGGCAGCAGAAATTCTCGTGTTTTCATGGATGGAAAAAAAACTTTTTTTCAGGAGCAAAGAAAAAACTTTGAAAAAAAGACTTTTTGTAAAATACCCTTTTTTTCTCTCCACAGTTTGGTCTACCATTTACCGTAAATACTTAATCAAAGAGCAGCTGAAATCCTCCATGATCAAGCCTTCATTTAATGTTGTGAAACTCTGAGGCTTTGTTACAATTAACAATAAATTATGATTTCTGAAAGATTCCTCCGAAGCACTTCATAAAAGCTACAATCAAACATCACAGTTGTTTTTTACCAAATGCCTCCATATCAATACAGCAGAGACATTATTTCCCTGATCAGTGAAGTCTTTTAAATTTTACTGCAAAATGTTAAATGGACAGACCGCCCAAAGTGCTTTACAACACCTGTCACATTCACTGACGGCAGCTCATCAGGAGCGACTTGGGCTTCAGTATCTTGCTCAAGGACACTTTGACATGCAGCTGAGGATCTGAACCAGCAACCTTCCAATTACTGGACGACCCCTTTCTACCTCCTGAGCTTCAGCCGCCCTCCAAAGTGCTGAAGTTAAAATGTTATTCTCCACTTCCGACATGTTTTATATGTTTTCTTTCTACTTATTGCATTAGTTTTTTTCATTCTGCTTCATTTTCTGTCCTTAAACTATGTTTTTGTTACTTCTTACTGCTTCTGTGAATCCTGAGGATTGACTTTTCTTGGAATTAATTTTGGAGTTTGGGACCAAAAAAAAGTCAGGACCCACCCGCTGTAAAAAATAAAAATAAAATAATTGTTGAGTTGTGTAAAATGTGTCCTGTGAGGTCACCGTGACCTTTGACCTCTGACCACCAGAATCAGTTCATGTTAGGACGTCACAGTTTCTCATCATTTTATTGACATTTTTAGGAACTAAACGATGAATCCTGAAAATGATTTATCAATAATGATGATCATTTGTTGCAGAGCTTCATTCAGAACTCCATGCATGCACAGAAATGCAGAAAAGTGATCAGGTGGAGCTGGGCTGGCAGCGGCGGCGGCGATGGAGTCGGCCGGCGTGACGCAGTAATCCTGCAGGAAGGAGAACATGATGTCGATCTCTCCCAACGCCTTGGTGATTCCTTCGTCTCCCATCTGAAATAAACAGACACACATAAGAAACACAAACTTATTGATCCATATAATGTAAAAAATAAAAAGAGACATCGGGACGTTTTTAAGGCGTCGTTGGAGCTAAAACTTTTTTCATGAGACTTCCAGAAACTTTGAATCCATGTTTGTGTAAAAAACTGATATTTCTGACACGACTGCATTAGTGGTAACAAAGGTCAGTATATTTTCAGATTCTGGGCCGTTTTCCAGAGGGGTTTGTGGGACCAAACCCGACATTTTTAGAAAACTGACCTCAAAATATCTGTGGATTGATTTTCTGATGATGAATATATAAAAATGTAAGAACATCACACAGATAGTTCTTATGTTCAGTGTTTGAAGCTGAGTGGCAGTTTAACAACGTCTGAGCACCAAACTACATTTGAAAAAGTGAATTTTTATTTTAAAGGGCAAACTTCACAATAAAATACAGTAAACACACGATGGAGCTGATTCATGTCTCGATGTATCAAAGTGTTTTTAATAAAGTCGATTCTCACCGTTTGGAGTTTTCCACGAAACTCAGCAGCGAGGGGATGGTGACGAGTCACATTCTGCAGAGACAGACAGATACAGGAGGTTAGTTCAATAATCGGCTCTCTGGTGTGATGAGACGGTCGATCGTTCTCATGTCTGGGGGTGGTGTGGTGATCTGTACGCTTGAGCACGGATCAAATCAAATCAAATCAGTTTTATTTCTACAGCCCAAAATCACAATCGCATCGCCTCAATGGGCTTCACACTCTCGATAAACAACACTGCAGCTTTCATGCTGCTGACCCGTCGTTCACTAAACAACACTGCACTACCCATCTATGACATCATCACAGACACGAAATTTGACTTTCTCTGCCTAACTGAGACGTGGCAGCATCAGCAAGACTTCTTAACTCTGAATCAAGCCACTCCCCCAGGCTGTGTTTACATCCAGAAGCCCTGCTCTAAGGGTCGTGGTGGGCTGGCAGTCATACACCGAGCCGACATCCTGGTTAAACAACTTCCAGTGCTGAATGTCACCTCATGTGAGTGTGCAGCCTTCTCTCTGGCTGGGCATACACGGCTGCAGGTTATCCTCATATACCGCCCTCCAAAAGCCTCCTCCACCTTCCTGTCTGAGCTACTCACCTCCATCTGCTCCATGTCTGCATCTACACTCCTGCTTGGTGATTTCAACATCCATGTGGACTCCACCAGCTGCCCCTTTGCCTCTGAATTCCTGTCACTCCTAGATTGTTTCAACATCACACAGCATGTTAAAGTTCCCACCCATGTCAAAGGCCACATGCTGGACTTGGTGTGCTCCACCGGCACAGCTCCCTCCCATCTACAATGCCTGGATCTTGCTGTTTCTGACCACTATGCTGTCCTCTTCACTGTTCCTGTCCCTGTGCCAAAGCAGCGCATAAGTCAAACATCACATACAGGAACATCGAGACAGTGAACACTCTGGCCCTGACCAACATCCTGGAAACCCACCTGGCCTCTGATCCCCTCGACACCTCCCTGGATGGGCTGGTGGCCCACTATAATGCTTCTGTCTCCTGGGGTCTTGACTCCCTTGCCCCTCTTAAACCCCAGACTGTCTCCTTTACCCATTTTGCCTGGTTCCTGGTTCACCATTGAGGTCCGTACCCTAAAGACTACTGGTCGCCGCCTGGAGAGGTTCTATAAAAGATCTGGCCTCACCGTCCACCATGAAGCCTACAAAGACCACGTTAGGTCTGATAAAGAAGCTCTCTCCAAGGCTAAAACAAACTACTACACCACCCTCATTGGAGACCAGCAAAATAACCCCAGAATGTTATTCTCCACCATTAACCCTCTCGATGTCCCCCAGCTTTCTGGTGTCCCTGACCTTTGCTTCAAGTTCCTGGACTTCTTCCAGAAAAACATGGCTACCATTCACCAGCAACTGCTGGCATCTGCCACCACCCTACCACATGCACCTCTGACACAGATAGCTGATCCTCCCACTGTTCACCTGCCCCAGTGCTCTCTCTCCTCCTTCTCTCCTGTGGACTCTATTTCTGTTGCTAAGTTGGTCCCCCAGGCCAAAGCCTCCACCTGCTCTCTGGACCCCATGCCAACAACTCTGGTGAAGTCTTCACTGCCTGCCCTATGCAAATTATCAACTCATCCCTAGAATCTGGCATTGTACCGTCTACCTTCAAAACAGCTTCAGTCACCCCAATCCTCAAGAAGCCAGGTCTGGACCCAGATGACTTACTACTGGTTGATCTCCAACCTTCCTTTCCTAAGCAAAATCCTGGAAAGAGCAGTTGCCGCCCAACTCCAGCAGCACATGTCCAGCCATGAGCTCTATGAACCCCTTCAGTCTGGCTTCAGGGCACGCCATAGCACAAAAACTGCCTTCATCAAGATCACCAACAACCTCCTCATCGCTGCAGATTCTGGCCACATCAGTATTCTGATCCTCCTGGACCTCTCTGCAGCCTTCGACACAACCTCCCATACCATTCTCCTTATACGCTTATCTGGCTACCTTGGCCTCAACGGTACAGCACTCTCCTGGTTCCAGTCCTATTTAACAAACAGAAAACAGTTTGGAGACTCCAGTTCCACCCCAGCTCCAGTCAACCAGGGTGTGCCTCAAGGCTCTATGCTTGGACCCCTCCTCGTCACCATCTACATGCTCCCCCTTGGTCAGATAATTTGCAAACGCGGTCTCAACTTCCAATCTTATGCTGATGATACTCAATTATATCTCTGCACCAAACCATCCACCCAGCTACCCCCACAGTCACTCGTCAACTGCCTGCATGATATAAAACTCTGGATGACAACAAATCTACTCAAACTAAACACCAATAAAGCAGAGCTCATGGTTGTGGCCTCCAAGGCGCTGCTCCAGAAGGTTGGAGATCTTCTCCTGGACGTGGACGGCTGCTCATCTTCAATTCCACGCTATCTTTTCAATCACACATAAAATCCATCACAAAATCAGCTTTTTATCATATGAAAAACATCTCCAGACTCCGACCCTCCCTCTCCCAACCTGTAGCTGAGACCCTCATCCATGCCTTCATCACCTCCCGCCTGGACTACTGTATTGGAGTCCACTCTCCCTGCTCAAATCTGCAAACTGACTTCTCTGGAGACTTTCAAAAGAGACCTAAAAACCCATCTTTTTAATAAGGCTCTAGATCCAGCCCCATCAAATCAAACAACTTTTCTATTTCTTTATCTTATATGTATTTTTTTGTTTATCTGTTACAATTTGATGAGGATGGTTTTAAAACCAGAGTGTCAATGAAGTAAATTTAATATCCTGGTTGGAGCTTAGACTGAATATAGAATTATAGATTAGAGCAACACCTCCCTCCTGTTTAGAGGCCTGAGCAACATGGCCGTAGTTATAGTCAGGAGGAGAGGCTTCATTTCATGGCAGAAAGGTTTCAGACATGTTACACATAAGCCAATCATGTCCAGCTTATGCTCAGTAATCAAATCATTAATCAGTAAGGCTTTGGTTGACAGTAATCTAATATTAATACATTTGAGGGTTTTAAGCTCATTGGAGCAGTTTCCAATGACCGGCCGTTCGGTGGAGCTTATGGTAGATAATTTAGTAATTAGAACAAGGTACCTTTTAGTAGTGGTAAGTTTTGGCCAGTTATCCACCAACCTGTGTCCCAGCCAGTGGTTCTTAGCTGTAAGCTTACTGTACACCTCATCATTACTCCGCTGGGGTAAGGGACCAGAGACAATTACTCAAGAAAGATAGCTGTTTGCATGCTAACTGCTCTTCATGCTAAGCTAAGCTAGCATGAACATTGAGGATCAAGGTGTGATGCAGCTGAATAAAAACACTCACGCAGCCGTGAGTCTTCAGGTCCTCGCTGACGCGGCTCAGGTCGGTCCTCAGCGTGTGCGTGCGGTCGTGGTGGTCACTCTTGTGTTTGGGCAGAACCTCATTCAGGTAGAACTCGAGGATGTTGGCGTGGAGGCAGCAGATGGTCATGTGGTCCTGGAGGAGGTGGAGAGGTCAGAGGTCAGGCTGGGTCGAGGCTCAGCGGGCGTAAAACCTCCAAAGTGTTCGATCGGTGTGAACATGTTCTCACCTGGTCGGTTCTGATTCTGGGAGTTTTTAGAATAGATTTAAAGCAGATCTCTCATATTAAAGCTGCAGTACTGGGTTCTGGTTCTACAGGACAAAGTTCTGTTTAATCATCACTGCTGCAACATGAAGAGTCGATGAGTCTCCTGATGGTTTTACTTTTAAAATGTCTTTAAATTCTTTATCTGACTCTTTAAATTGTCTCATTCAACATTTAAAGCTAAAAATCCTTGACGACTCACATGTGGAGACACTTCTTTGACGGTCTGGTACGTCTCCCGGTTCCGTAGCGGCGGGCTGAGCTTCTGCTGCACGGGGTGCGCCGCCGCCTGCTCAACCCAGTCAATCAGAATCAGCGGAAGAAGCATGACGAGTGTGTCGAGCTTCATCATTCAGATCGACAAAAAATGATCTTAATCCTTTCAGACTGAAGAGGAGGAGAGTCGGAGTGTTTTCACCTGCAACACAGACACAGAAGAAAATAAGTTTAAAACAAATAATGATATGTTATAAATTATTATAATATAATAATTAAAAGTTTCAGATGAAGTTTCTGCTCGTGTGTCCTCACCTGTCAGAGGATGCTGCTGTGGAGACGACTCGGTGCCCTCTGCCTTTATACAGATCAACCCTCCGCCCCCTCTGCAGAAATATAGGACAGGTGTGTGTGTGTACACTCCCTGGTGGATTATTAGCTAAAAGTCCATTTTGTTACATAAACAGAGAAACTTGTCGGACCAGCTCGTGAGAGAAGCTCTCACCTGACCGTCCCAGTCGACCCGCCGCTGTAGGTTCAGTAATAAAGTGTTAAAGAAGCTTCTGCAGGTTTTAAAGGTGCATTTTCAGACTTTGTGCAAGTTTTCAAAACAAACAAACAATCAATAATGTGAAACAATCACAGTTGTAGTGATATTTTGAAGGATTCTGAAAGAGTCCAGGTGTGGAGATTATCATCAGTAGGTTGGGTTGGTTTAAGTCTTTATTTGAACAGCACCGGTTTACAACACCTCTCATGACACTGTCCAACATTTCTTAGACAAAGATGTCTGTGTTCAATGCAGAGATGTTTCATGTTTTACATTTAAGAGTTTCCAAGAATGTTTGGGGACATTAGGCCTTAAATTTCAGAGAGAAATGAGCAGAAACAGGTGATTATGTAACCGCACACTTTATCAGGATGAAAAGCAGCGTATCATCTGAAGATAATGAGATTCAGCACGTTGTCTGCAGACGATATCCACAAAGGGAATAAAAAGGACCCGATATTGACCCCTGGGGGACTCCGCCACAGAGCAGAGTCCTTTTTGACAGGTATCCTTTACGCCGATTGCAATCAACATTATTGTCTGCTCCTGTGAGGCCGTAACAGAAACGCCCACTCTGCTCATTGATCAGTGCCAGCACAGCAACAGCCAGTTCCTCTTCAGAAATTGGAGCAGCAGATTATTTGCTCTGTGGAGAGAGCAAATAATCTGCTGATCCAAAGAGCAAATCAGATCCTCGTGTTTTCACAGATGGAAAAATCCCTTTTTGGGGCGGAGGAAAAGAAAACTTTTTGGAGGGGAGTAAAAACTACTTTTTTGGGGGTGGGGCATATTTTACACAGTAAAAAAATTAATTCTTTCCAGAGAAAATTACCCCACAAAGGTTTTGAAAGGAAAACATGTTTTAAGGTGTGAAACTGAGTAAAAACAATTGGGGAGAAATTTGTGACTTTTTTTGTTCTGAAGAGGGAAAAATATATTTTCTGAGAGGATTTTTTCCATGTGTGCATATTTTTTTTCATGTCAAAAGTTCTTTCCTTCCAGGAGAAACCAACTACCCCAAAAAAAATCTTACATTTTCTCCTGAAACAGATTCTTTTCTACACATGAAAAATAATCTTGTCACTTTTTTATGATTTCTTTCAGTTTGAAATGACAAAAACACATTTGAGTTGATTTTTCTTTCACTTTTATGATTCTGATCTCAGTGATCACACAGTGAAATATACAAGATTACTACATTTATAAAAACTTCTATCACAAACTGTGATGTAAAAGTCATAATTATAAATTAATCTATAAAAATAAACGACTCTCGCTATTTCAATTAATCTATAAAAATACAACACTGATTTTTGTACAACAATGATTGGTTGACTAAAGCTCTACAGACAACACGCTGGTTTCCATGGCGACAGCAGGGACGTGGTCATCTCTTCACCCAGAAGCTCTCTCGTCTCTTCTGAGCGCGCTCCAACACGGCAGACGCCATGGAGCAGGAAGCTGCCGAACGCCATGACATCACAGACAGCCGGTCGTCTAGGCAACGAGGGGGGACAGATTTTAAGAGTTTAACAACAGATGTGAAGTTATGTTTGCTTTTCATTTAATGTTCAAAAAGTTTATTTTATGTGTTCACCTTCATCCGAGCCGCAGCCTCCACCTGAACACTGACGCTCCCTGAACCTCAGACCGAGCTCACCTGAGGAGACAGAGACAGGATCAGGATCAGGATCAGGATCAGAATCAGTGTGGATGTTATTGATCAGCAGTTTACAGTTCTTAGTTGTTGCTGTTGTTGTTGTTGCTGTTGTTGTTGACTGAATTTGTGTTTTAATGTTTACAGCTTTAATGATTTAATGATCACATTTATACCCAAACTTTGGAAAAGACCAACATTTCTGTGTTTTCTTCAATAAAAATCAGTGTTGAGAAGCTGAAGCACAAACTGCAAATATTAATCTAGGGTTTAATTTATTATTATTAATTAGTTAAACTTATAACTTAAATATAATTAAGTAACATGAACTTAATACTTTCCAAAATTCTAATTAAACACTAGCAGTGAGGTCTACTTGACATATTTGCAGAGAAATTTACTTAAAAGCACGAGTTCAAACTTTTGTGAGGATTTTAGAAAGACAATCATGTGTAATCAATATCAGTATCAGTTAATGAATTCATCGTCAATGATCAAATTGTTCCAGATTATTTTGATATCTGGTGGATTTTCTGTGATTTTAAATGTCACTTTATTTTATGATATAATTTAAACCAGATAATCGATCAGAGGAGATTCATCAATAATGAATTATTGGCTGCAGTTGTTATAATCAATGATATATAATTACTGATATCAGCGTCTGTGCTGACTCACCGTTGTGTTGGAAGTCGGCGTGTCTCAGGGAGCCCTGGATACCGTGTGGGGGCGGGGCTACGAGGGGCGGAGCTCCCAGGGAAGGAGGCGATTGTTTGGTCCTGATTGGTTTAGAGGCAGGACTGCTGTTGGCTGGCTTGTGATTGGGGGAGGGAGAGAGGTGGGTGGAGTTATTCTCTGACCACGCCTCTTTCTGTTTGACCGGCACATTGACTGCAGGCTCCGCCCCCGCTGCCATGGAAACAGCAGAGCCAGACCTCTGAACACAGAAACAATCGTCTCATTAGCATAAAAATGAAATGAAATGAAATAAATGTGTGATGGTGATAGTTTCACCTGTTTGGACGGAGAGGATTCCCCACTCTTCACTTTTCCCACGAGTATGGCGCCTCCTGGAGGACGAACAGAGAATCAGAGGTAACTAAAGTACATTTACTCGAGTACTTTACACACTTCACTTCACAGAGGGATGATCGTACCGGCAGCAGGCGTGGTGAGGTCGTGGTGGGTTCTCTGAACAGGTAGCAGCTTCAGCCTCGGAGTCGGTAACCTTCCCTCCTCCCTGCGCGCACACACACACACACACACACACACACACACACACACACACACACACAGTATCAGTTATCAGTTTTAATAACATTGGGTGTTTGAACTCAGAGACTCTGAACAGAAGCACTCACTCGTCTGGATTCTCTTCTTCTTCTCCTCCTCCTGTCCAGGCAGTTCTCCTCTCAGCAGGAGGTCCTGCAGTTGTGTGTCCTTTAGTTTGTGTGTTTCTGTTCATCTCTGCTGACCCCAGAACAGACGACCTCCTGCTGGACTGACCGGAGCGACTGACGGCAACAGACACAACAGACTTTTAGACATCAGCTCAGAGAGGTTTACTGTCGCTGCTCTCTCGGCTCGCTCCGTCTCTCACCTGGCCAGGTCCAGCGCCTCCACGCGGGAGGAGGTGCTGCTGCTGCTGCTGCTGCTGCTGCTGTGGCGGCTGTGGCGGCTGTCTGGATCGTGACGGAGGTCAAAGGTCAGGCGAGGGGTCGGGGGGTCGGTAGCCGAGTCCGTGGTGTCTGTCGGCTCCCACAGAGCGTTGTGTTCGGACTGCAGCTGGCTCAGGTGATCTCTGGAGAAGTTAGCTCCCCAGGCTCGATGGCGGTACAACAAGGCCTGCTGCCTCAACTCCTTCACCTGGACGGGACACAGAGCGTCACTGACCCAGTTTTATAGTCTCAGAACCAAGAATGGAGGGAGGGACAGGCTTCCTTAAATCAGCAGGGGAAGTTATTTTACTTTAGCATCAAGTGAAAGCCGAAATGACCGTGGCTTCAAAAAAGGTGCCAAAAAAAACCCCCAAAACAGCTGATTTGAAAAGACTCGTCAACCAATCAGAGCAGACTGGACATTCGGGGGGGAGGGGCCTTAAAGACACAGAGGGAATACAGAGCTGCTGTACGAGACGACAGATGTGTTTCTGAGCATTCAAGCATGAAAACGTTTTCAAGTAGAAGCCTAAAATACAATTCTGAAGCTGAACACGAGAATAAAACGTCTCTTTTAACTTATAAACTGCGATTCTGTGCAGTGAATGACGGGACATGATAAATATGGTTTTATACACTGTGGTTAGCAGCTCATTTGTAAATAGATTAGTTGTAATCAGAACTGAACGATCATCAGATCTTAAGTTGCGGTGGTAATAATTATTTCTGCAGGCGTGCTGACTCAGCTGACATAAATCAGCTGTCAGCTCTCACAAAGGAAATCAGCAACGTGACAGAAACTAATGTTTATCTGATGCTCTGCTGCTGCTGCTGTTCAAACACAGGACGACTGCGAAAGTGTGAAAATCTGTTAGTTTCAGAACTCAGAACTCTGTCAAATATCATGTATGAGGACAGAAACGCGTCGGCTGGTGAAGGTGAGCGAGGTTAAAACAGTGAAACACACAGAGAGGAAATGCTGAACGACAAGATGGAAGAGGAGTTCTGAGAAATGAAAAAGAGGTGAAACCACATTTTATTCATCTGTTGCTCTCAAATCAGGTCTGAGACTAAACTGGTTCAAATCCCTGGCAAATTAGATTATGCTTTGATCAATGATCACAAACATACTGACACCACAATTCTATAGTTTAATACTGAAACTATTAAAACAAACAGATCTACAGTAAGATTTTAAACCCAAAGCTGTCAGAAGTGTACAAATACTTCATTAATGCACTTCAGTAGATGTTTCAAACATCTGAACTTTCTCCTCCTCACAGCTTCAGAACAGCTTCGTTACTTTAGTCTGATGCATCTGAGATGAATTATGGATTATTGTTGTTTCCCACCATCAGCAGACGGATTTGGACCTATCAGAGCACATCAGTCGGTCGCACTGGTGGCTGTAAAAACGGCACCACTGAACCTCCGGCTGCAACAGGTGGCTGATGTGAATATATTGTCAAGTTTCGATGCTGTAGCATTTGCATTTTCTTTCACTGTTACTCAGAGGCCAAGTTCAGTTCAGTTCCAGACAAATTACATTCTTAATCATCAAGGTTAACTTTATTCATCTATAAAATCATGGAAATTCAAATGTTACCGACCAAATCGACCAACACAGATTACAGAATGTACGCTAAAGAGAACCCATGTATTTAGCCAGTGTTTAACTTAGCTTAGCACAAAGACTGACAGCAGGGGGAAACTGCTAGCATTGCTCCATGAAAAAAGAAAGTAAAGGCCCATTCACAGTTCCAAACTACCTGGTTTACTTGAGAACAGAGAGTGAGTGACGCAGCATGTACAGACCACAGCTTGATGAGGTCCGAACACTTTCAGGTAAAAAGTTAAAAACAGCCTCTCTGACCTGTTTCACAACATCCTGACGCTGGTCTGTGTCTTTCCTCTCTGACTGCATGTGTTGTATAGAGATGACTGTTGGAATAACTTATCAAAAGGACGTTACCATTATTGACGCTACGACAGACTATTACGCATGATGGAGCATGTTGTGGTGAATTAGAACAGAGTGGTGTGAAGAGATTACGGCAGATTAACTGACGGGAAATAAATCTAGTGAAATTTATCTCCACCGCAATCAGCTGCAAGCCGTTCAATAAGGTCTGATTAGTTCTTCCGAGACGTCATTATTCTAGTTCGACCACGTAGACGTTTTTAAGTTAAAGGGCAGTTCCATCAGCATTTCCTCAACGTGAATACATCTAAAGGTCGTTGGTGCAGGTGAACTTATGTGAGGCTGCAACCAAAATAAACACTTTTAATGCTGCAACCACCGATTACTCTACATCATCTAACTTTACATCATCCATTAATCTTACGTCTCGGTACGTAAAGTAATGATGCTGTTCAACAATATTTGCAGTTTGTCAAACTGCTTCAAATGTCTTGTGCTTCTTGTTTTGCTAGACCAAAAGTCCAAAAACCAAAAAATATTAATTTTAATATTTGATTAATTGATTCTTTGTGATTGTAATTTTACAATCACAAAGAACAGAAAAAGCAGAAAATCCTCACATTGAAGAACCTGAATGCAAAGATTGAGGCCAGAGGTGTAAAGTTACCAAGTACACATATTTTATATTTTGTTATTTTTGCTCTGATACTCTGAGTACATGTCAGAGCCTGTAATCTATTACATGTTACATATTACTGGAGTAAAGAAGATGAATCAGAACTGTGTGGACTTTTTAAACCTCTGGAAGCTGCACAGAACAATTTTACAAAAGGTTCAGTTTGTGTTTGGAGACTTCTCCTGTACAAACACTGTGCAGAAACATGCCTTTAACCTCTGACTGTGTTTCTTTCTGCCTTGTAAAGAAAGACGTTTCATGTATCAGGTGTTTTTACTAATGATGTATTAAAGTTCATAATTCTGGTATCGTGACAACTTTAGTTTATTCGTCTCTGCTCTGATCAAGAAATTTGTCTGAGTTACCAAAATTGTAGATTCTGGTAAACCCAACAACATCCTGACCTCGGTCCACACCCTGGATAACCCCGGCCCAGTTTTCACAGCTAACCTCAACACGTCTTTCATCTCGACCTCAACCCAGAGACGACCCGTAAGCCTGACGCTGCACGTCCTCACTGACTGTCGCTCAGCTGAATGACAGCGACTCAGAGTCTGTGAAGGTTTTATGATTTCCTCCGAACTGGTCTGACGTCAGCTCCTCTCCACACAGTGAAACTGTTCACGGCCAGAGTCACCGCAGGGACGGAAAAAGAACCGGACGGTTACACTTCGCCCACACGTCCATCGACATACCGAGAAGAGATCGTGCTCAATTAAAAAAAGCTGCAGCATCGTTAGTTTGAACCCAGTTAATGTTGTGTTGTGCAACAACAAACATTTAATTATCTCCACCTGATTCACACTGAAGCAGGCTGAACAAACCGTCCTGCTGTCAGAACGCCTACAGGAAGGTCAGACTGTGTCGAGAGGTTTGAACACTTTACGGGAGTGAAGGTGGAGGTTTGGTTTCAGAAGTGTGAGGTTGTGCAATCACACAATCACAGTCAGCTGAGTTCATGTTAATTAATAACATACGTCTTTACAGCGCAGTGATCCTGTACAAACTCTTCTACAGTTATATTCATATACTTTTCTTCTGTTGTCTTGTTGTTTTGTTAAACTTTTTCTATTCTATTGTCTCGTTTCACCACCTCTCTGCTTCGGACTCTTGAACTAGAGTTAGTTAGTTTTCACTGCTTCATGTTTTTGTTTGGTTGCTGGAGTAGAAACACCAGCAAAGACAGAAAAACAAACCCCGATAATTTAAAGGAGCAGCATTGGATATCAACAATGTCATTTTCACTAATTTGCACGTTCAGTTAATTCTGTTTCTGATATTTATTATTCTTATTGTGGTATTTTTTTGATATACTTTAATTCTATTGTGAGCCTCTGAAAACAATATTTCGTTCTATATTCACTTGTTGCACACTAAATGACCATAAAGCCTGTCTCGGTCATAAAGTCAGGTGAAGTGTCGTCGTCCACAGAACAGTTCTGGAGCTTAACAGTCAAACAGAGTTGCAGCGTTCTGCTAAACAACTGAAGCAGCTGAGACTTGATTTAAAACATCAGATGTCTCCATCAGCTCGTCTGCTGTGATCACAGTCTGCAGGAGAGAACACATCACTAACTGATCTCAGACCAGATTGAAGATGCTCTGTCGAGCTTGTTCACCCACTTCAGGCTCTTTTATCTCAGCAGCTGCTGTGAAGATTTCAGCTAATAAAAGGCGTCTTTTCAAACTTCACCTGACGTTCCATCAGTATGGAGGGAGGAGATCATGACTGAATTTACATTTTAGGGTGAACTGTTCCTTTAGGCTTCCTGTCATTCATAAGAGGCTGTCGACGTGTCCACATACTTTTGTCCAATCAACAAAAATGTAAAACTAAGTCATCGAAGCGTTTCCCTGCACATGCTGGAGAAATATACTTCATATTCTGTCGATCCTTGTGATGTTCTGCTGTTTGGTTGAAGTTGTTTGATGCATTCGGCTGAAATCTGCAGATTTCAGCCAAATGCATGAAAAGTGAAAAAGTACCTCATGATGAAAAGAACGTTTGCCCCCTCCTCACAACACTTTCCACAAGACGGGTGGGAAGATACCTGCGAGCCTGTGACTAACAGAGAGACGTTTCCCTGAAGTGAAGCTCTGTGGTTTCACCGCTGACACTCAGCACCCGGGTTTTCCATCAGCAACACGCACGCACGCACACACACACACACACACACACACACACACACACACGCACACACACAAATGGGGAGTGCATAAAATTAAAGTCTGTCTGTCTGAAAAGCAAAGAAGTGTCCCAGTTTTGATTCTAAATCAAAAAGCGATCGAATTGAGCTTCCAATTTAGATCCGAAAGGAAAAAGAAAACATGTGAAAGACGACACAACTAGCTTAGCATTAGCCCGCAGCTAGCTTGGCGTTAGCCTGCAGCGTCCCTTTCAGACTCTTCCCTGCGTGATAAAGATGATCAGCTGACTGTTACCGAGGAAACTCTGACAGCGTCGCACATGTCTGTAAATTTTCTTTTTCAGAGATTCGTTTGTGAAGAGGGTTCACTCCAGACAGATTTGAGAAACTGAACTTTGTAACAAACTGAATTTCTATCTTTTGTTGCTTATGGCTGAACGACTGAAGGCCGGAGTTTGTTGTTTTATTTGTGGAGAATATTATTCGAACTTGTCTAAAAGTCACCAGGATAAAGTCAAGCTGTTGTTGTAAGAAGAGTTTGAACATAAAACCAGCGATCTGTTGATCTTTACTCATCCAGATGTGATACAATGGCAGAGCTGGAAGAAATGCTTCATCTGAAACTGAAATACTCCTCTTTACCACAGAACACACACATTGTAGTAAGTTTGGACTGTGTTTGAGTTGAGTAGCTTGTTAATGACAGCAGTCTTAATCAAACCTTCATTAAGGTCTCTGAAGGTGTATTTCCTCTCTCTATATGACACATGCTAACAGTTTCCCCTGCTTCCAGTCTTTATGCTAAGCTAGGCTACACATGACCTGGTCCTCCCTCTGTGCTGATATGTAACTAACTCATCATCTGACCTGCAGCCTGATTAATAAAGCCAGTCAGTGGCCCCGCCCCCCATGATGATGCGTGTTTAACAGGACTGAACCTGACCTGAGGGATGGCGCCGTCTGCAGCTCCGCCTTCCTCCAGGATCCTGTTGAGAGGAGAACGAAAGCTGGACTCATACTCTGTCAACATCCTGTCAGACAGACAGACGACTTCATGAACGCAATGACTCACAATAATCATAAACACAAACAGACACAGAAACATACCTGTGTCCTCTGTGCACCTGAGGACGGGGGGGAGAGGGCGTGGCTTCGTCTCTCTGATGGGTGGGGACAACAGGTAGGGGGAGGGGCTTCTTCGCTGACTCCTCTTTTCTGTTTTTGTTGGTCTGGAGATGAGAACAGCTGAGTCAGGACTTTTATTGCGAAGGAACAGCAGAACTACGCTGTCACCCATACTGTGTGTGTGTGTGTGTGTGTGTGTGTGTGTGTGTGTGTGTGTGTGTGTGTGTGTGTACCATGTGTGTGTGGAACAGTGGCACCCTCTGATGTTCCAGGTGTTTCCGGAGGCGGGGCCCAGTGGGCGGGGCCAGACCCTGGAAGCTCCGCCCATACTCTGTTTCCATGGGAACGGGGTTCTTCTTGAAGGGGGGCACAGATCTGCTGCTGGAGTGGAGCAGCTGTCGAGGGGTCAAAGGTCACTTACACACCAATCAATCAAAGAGCTGAGAGCTGAATGAGTCATTGAACCACTTTTATAACTCACTACAAGCTTTATCAGTAACTCAACAACCAGCCGTCATCACTGATCAGTTATTCTTCAGCGAAGTTGAACCAGCACACAAACAGTCTGCCGCCCCCCAGTGGACACGCAGCTGAACTACAGGTGTGTAACCTGCACTCACTGATCAGACGGCACCTGACGGCTGCAGCAGGTTTATTATTATTATCATACAGTATCAGCAGCATTCAGTGGTGCAGCTGGAATAAACAAAATGGGACCCACTCATCAATACATTGATCCATAGTGCATGGTGTTTTTAATATGGTTTATCTGATCCAATACAAGGCTGAAAAATTTTTGTGTTGCAGTTCTGGCTGAGTATCGACCCAGTGATCAGCATTTGTCTGATTATTGGTACTTAGATACGTTCCACAGCTGTCAGACAGTCCGTATGAGTTTCACAGTTTTGCAGTATTTGGGTGTTTCAGCTGGTCTCGTACCTGTTGTGCCGTCAGCATCGGTGAAGCAGCAGCTGCAGGTTTCTTCCAGCTGAACTGTCTGTTGTATTCTGACCTGTGACTTCCTGACCTTTGACCTCCAGTCTTAAGCCCCGCCCTCCATCGCAGAGCATGCTCAACCTACAACACAGCATGAAGGCAGTGCTGTCAGCCGATCTTTTTAATCAGTGTATATTTCACAGAGAGACACACCTGTGGTGGAGGTACCAACTTGATTTATAACTATGTTTCAGCTCACCTCATTGGCCGAGGGCTGCTGTCCATCAGGTGCTGCTGTCACAGGTCGGCTGAGCTGTGGTTGGCTGTCAGGGTTGGAGGAGTGGGGCTTCACTGAGGAGACAGAAGAACAAGTGGTGTGAGACAAAACAAAGTCACTGACAACAGAATCAAAGCATGTGTGAGAAGATAATGAAAGCACAGTCATTTGAAGGGTGCGTACCAGACTTCCCAGCAGCTCCTGGTCCTGCTGGAGGTCCTGGGTCTGCAGCAGGTCGAGGTCCTGCTGGAGTTTCAGGGTTTCCTCTCTCTCCAGGAGGTGTTGCAGGTTTTGGTTCCTTCCTGTGAGCTGAGCGACTTCTGGAGGCTGGAAATAAAGAAGAGGAGAAGAAAATAACATTTAAAGAAACGCTAAATTAAAGATATTAATAAAAAATAGACCCTGCAATCCAATAAAAACAGGTATATTTCATTCAGCACCTCAGTCTTTATTCTGTCCGAGGAAATTCTGTTGAGTTTGTAATGAGACTTCCTACCAGCAGGCGGTGCTGTTCTGTGTGCAGGAGGTTCTGGTGGACACAGCAGAGAGCTGCAGGACTGAGCAAGACCACCAGACCCGATCCTCCGCCGACGCTGGAGACCTGGTTCTCTGCTGATACCTGAGAAAGAAAAAAGCAGAAATGTTCGACTGTCACAATTATAACAAATATAAGATCAAATTCTTTGTTTTTCTTCTCTGTTTACATTTGTTGATCAAGTGTTCGAAATATCATCTCAGACTTTCAAGTGTTTATTAGAGCTAGAAGGTTTAAACTCTGGATTTTCAGATTTTGTGATGTTGTTGAGTCAAATTCTCAAAATGTTCTGCTAATAGGAATTTATTCAGCATTCATACAACTGATAAAAAAAATCCCAGCAGGTCAGTTTCAGCTGTTTTCTAGTTCCTTGTAGTGGGAAAGCAGAGAAATAAAAGTACAAACAAACTCAGAGAGACTGTTTGGAGCTCGTGTCCGGGTTCTCACCCATCTGATCGGAGCGCAGACCGGCAGATGGAGCGCAGCGCTGAGGAGACACACTTCTGGACCGGGACACCCTGTAGCTCTTCTGATATTCACTCCGACACTGAAACAAACACACAACCACATCGTAGTGACTGATGGCTCTTTAACATTCAACTTGAGTGGTTCAACTTTATTTTAAATCATAGGGGAGAACAAAATGTTTCCAGAGACCAGAGTTTGTCTTAGTGTTGATAAAACGTTGCAGCCATGAAACCAAAGAATTCTGTTTGAGTCATCGACTTGCAGCATTTACAGTGAATGATATCACACATAACGGCATCTGCATAAATGCTGTCCAATATAAAACATTCTTTAAGAGGTTATAATGTAAAATATGATGCATGGGGTAGTTTGTAATTAGTTTGAAACCCCTGAAGAAGTTTGTTAAACTGTCAAATATCCTCCATCTGTTACATACCTTTGGACATGTGTATGTCAGACGATATATTGATATATTGGTGTGTTTTGCTCGCTAATCTCTGAACAGCATTAACCCCAAAACTCAAGTATCTGTTGGGCTGTTCTGTAGATGAACCAGTGATGAGATAAAGTCACCAGCTGCAGCCCTGAATGTCATGAATAACAGCCAATGCTCTTGTTTAGCTAAATGCTAATCAATATGGATCATATTACAAATCAACCATTATGTTGATAGCTAACATTTTAAACAGAGCAGAAGAGATGAAGCTAGTTTATTATGATAGCATTTGTGGCTGTAACAGTATCAGTCACATGGATGCTAGCTAAAACAAACGGTCAATGTGAACCTGATTAGCAGGATTAGCTCAATAAATCAGATTACATCACATTACTCCTGACTCATCAGGCTCGTGCAGGGTTCTGTCCGGCCCACCTGGTCCTACCAGAACTACACCAGTCCGTACTTCAGTCTCCAACCACCCGTTCATGAATATTTCACTCAGCGGTCTGTGAAGCTACGTTCGCTAGCATTAGTTTGTTTGGCTATCCTGTAGCTAATGCTAACACCTGTTGCTTACCTTGAAGCGGACGGTCATGGCGCGCTCACCGCTGACCAAACACCGCGAGAAGTCACTCCGCGGTCATCACGGAAGGAGCTGAGTTCGTTAACTAGCTGGTTAATACGCTAAAAACTCGCTAACTAAAGTGACTAGCGGTGCTAACAGCCGCTCCACCTGCACTCAGCTTCAGTTACAGGAACAAGCTGCCGCCGTTGCCATGGCAGCTCAGGCGTCCTGCGCATGCGCTGTCGTGGTCAACACTGTGACGTCAGCCGAAGCGGACACTTTGTGTTTATAGTTTTATTTTGTTGTTTTTCATGCATTTCTTCTTTTTTTCTTGCACAGCGATGGAAAGTAACTAAGTACATTTATTCAAGTACTGTTTTATTTGAGAAAAAAACATTGTTTCCATAATTAGTCAAAGATTCATATACTGCTGAATTTAGCACTTCCTAGACTACTTCCATGAATAATATGAAGTACTTAATGAGGCTAATTAACGGATTGATGTTTTATTTATCTGACTCTTCATCATCCTGCAGCTGCTTCTTCATACAGATTATCGAGTCTCATTTTCAAATTGTATTCCTGTCAGTAATCCCCTGTTTTATCTGTATCCTAATGATGTAATCTGTTACATGTATTCTATTATTCTACAAACCTGCTCCTGAATGAACTGCAGACAGCAGCTAACAGCAGCTTGTAGGATCCTCTTGATACATTCACTTGTTTTAGCTAATCACAGCTCTCTGATAACCACAGACCTTTACTTAATTATTTTAATGAAGAGTGTGTTTGTGTGTCCCAGCACTCTCTCTCACTCACACACACACACACACACACACACACACACACACACACACACACACACACACACACAGGTAAAGCAGGTAAAGCAGGTAAAGCAGCTCAGTGTCACCTGACAGGCTGGAAGTGAAAGTGTTCAGTCCGTCAGACTCCATGTTGAGAGCAGAACAGACAGAAGAAGACGGAGGAGGAAGACTAAAGTGTGAGGCAGGTGAGTGTTAAAACAAGGTGTTTGTGATGTTGCTGTGAGAGTGTGAGTCAGTTTAGTCTCTGTGGACTGTAGAGGAAACACATGTTAGAATAAAGTCAACACTTTGATTCTTCTGTGGACACAAAGTCCTGATAGGCTGAATAATACACATTAAAACTACTGGAACTAAAGATCAGGAGCCCAGACGTTCAAATAAAGAAGAACAATAATACAGAGATAAATCAATCAAACGTATCTAAAAGCTTCTCGTCACATCATATTAGTTCTGACACAACTTGTAAATCAACTATCGCTGCGTCGTCTCCACCGTGTTCAAGAAAGGAGAAGAAAGGACTCCAGATTTCCTCAAAGCTCCTAAATTTACCTTTCACAGTATCAGTTTCTTCTTCCACAGACGAGTTTATTGTGCTTTCTTTCAGCCACTTATTTCTACTTGCTGCCTTTATGTTCTTCCATTGTAAAACAATAAGACGCTTTGCTTGGAACAGAAACGTGTCTATGAATGTATATTTCTTCCTCTTCAGTGTTTAGAGGATAGAAGTGGAATAGAAATGTTTCTGCAGATGATGGCATGTTGATATTCAGGATTTTATCTCTCATACACTTCACATCCCTCCAACATGTCAGGATTAAGATGTCTCCAAATATCCAGCAGGTTTCCATCTTTCATCAAGTGTTGGATGAGTTTTCTTGATGTGGCCTGTGTATCGTCAGAGCCTGTTGAACGTCTTTCACTGGGTCCAAAGTGTGATTGGAGTTTCATATCAGCTGCTATAAAGTGTTGACAGGTTACAGATTAACACTAAGAAAGCATTGTAGAAATCTGATTCTCATCATTAGGACTGTAAACGTTAATGTAATCATTTACAGATCCTTGAACAGTAATGAATCTACAAAGCTGTGACAGGCAGCAGGTTCAGCATGAGACTCACTGTGAAGACGACTGCTGCTCAAGCTAACAGGAAACAGAAAAAGGCTGATCTGTTGCCTTGTGTTACATTTTGTAAATCCTGACTCTGGAGCTTCATCATGAGAAAACAGTCAATCCTGATACCTGGACTGTCTTTGGCAGAGATGAAGGTGAGCCAGGTTTCCCACCTGTGGCTCCGCATTTCCTCTTTATTCAGTCCTTCCTGCTGTCAGACAGTGTGGATTTCTCCCTGTGTGAGAAGAAGCTGTGAAGGAAAGAT
>OZ023177.1:22815522-22975522 GCA_963678695.2 Diplodus puntazzo
AAATCCTTAAATAATGATGTTGAAAACTTTGTAATTTAGTTTATTTTAGACTAATAAAGAAATGATTAACGCCGATCTTTATTGTACAATCAGTTCCAGTTTCTGCCTGATGCTTAAACACTAAAAGTGGTTGCTATGCCCAAAGCAGCACAACCTCTAACTTTGGTGACCGCGCCCTAAACAACAGCACCAACCCTGCAAACACAATATCTGCTTTGCACTGTGTTTGAAATTCTCCAACACACTTCTTGCAAAACACTACACACTGTTTTTTACATCAGACACATTGTTCAAAAAGGAAATCTCATGCCATCATTGGGAAAACACATCTATTTAAAATACAAAACACAACTAGCATTGGAAAAGCACACAGACTCACACACATGAAAACATTGAACATGTAATTGTAGAGCAATCAGTCTCAGCCAGAGCTCTACAAATACACCTGATGTGAGCTCAGCTGCTTTGTGCCAACTTTGGAAACATGGAGGCAGAAAGAGGAAGAGGGAGAGTGAGAGCAGCAGCAGGACGAGGAAGAGGACGAAGAAGAGGAGCAGGCAACAGTGACGCTGCATCACCTCTCCATCCTCGGTCCTACAACACAGCCCTCATTATTCTCTTTCTGGACACACTTCATGACACAGTAGTCCAGGACGGGCCAGAGCCGCCCCAGTTTGTTGTCATCTGGGATAATGTCAGTTTCCATCGGGCTGCTCTGGTCCAGGACTGGTTCACCAACCATCAGAGATTTATTGCACTCAACTTGCCACCATACAGCCCATTTTTTAATCCAATGAGGAGTTCTTATCAGCACGGAGCTGGAAAGTTTCTGACCGTCAGCCACATGCCTGCATGTCTCTTCTACAAGCCATGGAAGAGACATGCAGCGACACTGAGGTCCATACAGGGTTGATACGGCATGCAGGGAGATATTTCCCCCGTTGCTTGGCGAGGGAGGACATTGTCTGTGATGTGGATGAGGTGATGTGGCCAAATGCCAACAGGAGACAGAATCCACAGCCTAAATGTCTTCAATCATTCCCTGACAACACTATGTTCTGTAGAACATTCTAGTTGTTCCATGTCTTTGTGTTTGTTGTTTTTACTTTTACAAAAACCTGAAAAACAAAAAAGACAAAATCTGAAGCGTTTCCATTTTGTTTTCATGTGTCTAGATCAACTGTAGTGGATCAATCTTTCACAAAAAAAAAATTCTGTATGTGACTTTTAAAGTCAAAAACCATCCAAAGTACTGAATCAGCTGTTTTGCATAAAGCACATCTGTGTGTTGTTGCTGCAAGGAAAGAGTCTTTCAAAGGTTCATGTGTTTAACGTTTTGATGCTAAAAACAGTTTGAAATGGGATGTTAGGTTTTGTTTCAACAGTTTCATTTTGCCGTATAAGTTAGGAGTTTATCTCCATGTGCTGTGTCTTACTCGGCCTGTGTGTTATGACACAGTGAGCCAGTCTGCAACATGTGTGGAAGCATTCAGCAAAAACTGTAATAACTGCAAACTGTGTGTATGAGTGTCTCAGCACTCTCTCTCTCTCTCACACACACACACACACAGGTAAAGCTGGTAAAGCAGGTAAAGCAGCTCAGTGTCACCTGAGAGGCTGGAACTGAAAGTGTTCAGTCCGTCAGACTCCATGTTGAGAGCAGAACAGACAGAAGAAGACGGAGGAGGAAGACTAAAGTGTGAGGCAGGTGAGTGTTAAAACAAGGTGTTTGTGATGTTACTGTGAGAGTGTGAGTCAGTTTAGTCTCTGTGGACTGTAGAGGAAACACATGTTAGAATAAAGTCAACACTTTGATTCTTCTGTGGACACAAAGTCCTGATAGGCTGAATAATACACATTAAAACTACTGGAAAAACTAAAGACCAGGAGCCCAGAGGGGACTGTGTGTGTGTGTGTGTGTGTGTGTGTGTGTGTGTCTGTGTGTGTCTGTGTGTGTCTGTGTGTGTCTGTGCCTGTGTGTGTCAGACAGATTGTGTTACTTCCTGGTTTCTCTTCCTGCGTCACTCCTGAACAAACCTGTTTCACTGATTCTTGTGTTCTGAGCTCACAGTTCATGTTTCACCTCTCAGACCTGAAGATGAGTGTTTGTGTGGAGGAAGAGTTGGACCGAGTAGAACCTCCAGGATCCATCTGTCCATCTGTGAAGAGTGACCGGTCCAAAGCTGAACCTATATACTTCAGTCCTGAACCTGGACCATCAGACACAAAGTAAGACGACTGATACTAGCTCATTTATATGACTCATGTTTCGGTGATAATGATGTTTGTTTTGTTGATTTTGTGTTCATGTATTCAGATTTCCACTAAAAAGTCTTTTGTGTCCATAGTTGAGACTTTTCCCGCCTCATGTTCCTCTGTGTGTCTGCTATAAATCTGTAATCTGATCTAAGAGGACAAACAGAAACTTTTAAACCTCCTTTTTATGGACAGCAGCAGCAGTTTGTGTATGTAGAGCTTCTTAAATCACTTTATTGATGAAGGATTCATGTGATGTGAATAAGAACATGTTGGTGTTTGCAGAGTTCAGTCCAGCAGACACAGAGCAGAACCTCCAGGATCCATCTGTCCGTCTGTGAAGAGTGACCGGTCCAAAGCTGAACCTATATACTTCAGTACTGAACTTGGACCATCAGACACAAAGTAAGAGCACTGAGACGACTCATTCAGTGTTTGCTGGTAATGTTTTGCTGTAGAGTAACAACAGGCTCCAGGACTGAAGAAACACTAACATAAAGTCTTTGAAAGTCTCCTGAACACTAACATGTCTGAACTCAGTCAGATCCTGGAGGACACTAACAAATCTCAGCAGGATGAAATAGATGGTGGAACCATGACGTATGTTTGTAGGCTAACCCTGAAGTTAGCATCGCTCTGGCTCCCTCCACAAACAGCCTGTCACATTTTTGACTTGGATTTTGGATTATTGCAGAAAATAATCTGTGTGACAAACACGAGTTTCTGATACTGACACGTTTTGTTCTGAGAGAAAATCTTCACACATCATTTTCATGACACACTAAATGCTGAATTCAAGATGAAAAGTATCCACACTTTGACTTTTCTCTGTGAGCGTCTGAGCTTCTCAACAGTGTCGACCAAATCTGGATGTTTTTAACAACAATCATCAAATCATTGTAGTTCTAAAGAAATGTGTTCACAGAGAGAGGAAGAGGAGTCATGTCTCTGTGAAGAAGCAGCCCACCTGCTGTGTTTGGTGTCAGGACGTCCTGAAGGATCCGGTCTCTACCAGCTGTGGACACTGGTTCTGCAGACGCTGCATCACCTCATACTGGGACCAGTCTGCTTCACCAGGAGACTCCTCCTGTCCCCAGTGTGGAGGTAAGACCCAGAACAACAGCTGGACTGTGGACAGACAGTCAGAGACAAACTGTACCAAGTCACACTGAACATCTCAACATGTTAAAGCCACATTATGGAGAAATTCTCATGTTGTGTGATTTGGCGCCCCCCACAGTTTCTGAGTGCAACACCACTGTAGTAAAAACAAATCCCAGGTGTGTAACAGTTTGTCAGACGTAATATAGGTGCTGACTACAAACACAACTCATGACATCATCACAGTGTTACGTGTTGAAGTGAACACGTATGTGAGGCTGTGATCCTACAAGTGACAGAGACACCGTTCACCTGTTACAACACACCTGACCATCAACACGACTCTGAAGCTGCTGCTTTAACCTCCAAAAGTTACATCATGTTGCTTTAAACATCTCAGCTTCTACATGTCATTACATTTATTTAGAGACTTCGGAGGCATTCAGACCAAACACCAGGACAAATTACTAGATTGTCTAGATTACACACAAAGTCAATGAAAAGACCCGAAGAGACTCAAACTTTATATATTCTGATACTGATGGATTGTTATTGATCATGAAAATAATCCCAGATTGTCAAATTCTCTCCAACATTTTTCTCTTTTCAGTGAATGTTGGTCTGCAGGAGGTTTTAGATGAACATAAGATCAGTCTGAGGAGGAGATGTGAACATGTGACTGAAGGAAGTGATGGAACAGGAAGTGATGGAACAGGAAGTGATGGAACAGGAAGTGATGGAGCAGGAAGTGGAACCCTCCTCAGCAGGATCTACACTGAGCTCTACATCACAGAGGGACAGAGTGAAGAGGTTAATACCCAACATGAGGTGAGGCAGCTTGAGACAGCTTCCAAGAAGAAGACCTCCAGTGAAACTCCAATCAGGTGCTGCGACATCTTTAAAGCCTCTCCTGACCAACAGAGACGCATCAGAGTCGTTCTGACCAACGGCGTCGCTGGAGTTGGAAAAACCTTCTCGGTGCTGAAGTTCACTCAGGACTGGGCAGAGGGCTCCGAAAACCAAGATGTCAGTCTGCTGGTTCTGCTGTCGTTCAGGGAGCTGAACCTGATCAGAGATGAGCAGTACAGTCTTCTCAGGCTGCTCCATGTTTTCCATCCAACATTACAGAAGGTGACAGCAGAGAAGCTCGCTGTCTGTAAACTTCTCTTCATCTTTGACGGCCTGGATGAAAGCAGACTTTCACTGGATTTCAACAACCATGAGGTCGTGTCTGATGTCACACAGAAGTCATCAGTCAGCGTGCTGCTGACAAACCTCATCCAGGGGAAGCTGCTTCCCTCGGCTCTCGTCTGGATCACTTCCAGACCTGCAGCGGCCAATCAGATCCCTCCTTCGTGTGTGGACAGGGTAACAGAAGTACGAGGCTTCACTGACGTCCAGAAGGAGGAGTACTTCAGGAGGAGGTTCAGTGATGAAGATCTGTCCAGCAGAATCATCTCACACATCAAGACCTCCAGGAGCCTCCACATCATGTGTCTGATCCCAGTCTTCTGCTGGATCACTGCTACAGTTCTGGAGCACATGTTGACTACAGACCAGAGAGGAGAGCTGCCCAAGACCCTGACTGACATGTACTCACACTTCCTGCTGGTTCAGACAAAGAGGAAGAAGCACAAGTACGATGAGGGACGTGAGACGAGTCCACAGGAGCTGACGGAGGCTGACAGGGAAGTTCTTCTGAAGCTGGGGAGGCTGGCGTTTGAACATCTGGAGACAGGAAACATCATGTTCTACCAAGAAGACCTGGAGCGCTGTGGTCTTAATGTCACAGAGGCCTCGGTGTACTCAGGAGTTTGTACAGAGATCTTCAGAAGAGAGAGTGTGATCTTCCAGAAAACAGTCTACTGCTTTGTTCATCTGAGCGTTCAGGAGTTTCTGGCTGCAATCTACATGTTCCACTGTCACACCAACAGGAACACACAGGTGGTGGAGGACTTCCTCAGAGGTCAGAAGTATATTAGTTACTTATCCCTTGATGAATTCTTGAAGAGCACCATGAAGAAATCCCTGTACAGGAAAAATGGCCACCTGGACCTGTTTGTTCGCTTCCTTCATGGCCTCTCTCTGGAGTCCAACCAGAGACTCTTAGCAGGCCTGCTGGGTCAGACAGACAACAGTCCAGAAATCATCCAGAGAGCCATCAACAACCTGAAGGAGATGAACAGTGATAAGATCTCTCCTGACAGAAACATCAACATCTTCCACTGTCTGACGGAGATGAACGACCACTCAGTCCATCAGAAGATCCAAGAGTTCCTGAAGTCAGAGAACAGATCAGAGAAGAAACTCTCTGAGATTCACTGCTCAGCTCTGGCCCACATGCTGCAGATGTCAGAGGAGGTTCTGGATGAGTTGGACCTGAAGAAGTACAACACATCTCCACAGGGACGACTGAGACTGATTCCAGCTGTGAGGAACTGTAGAAAGTTTGTGTAAGTCCAGATGTGTTAAACATTATGAAGTGAGGTAAAGCTGAAGCCTTCAGTATTAAAGATCAACACTTTACACACATGAATAATATAAAACCTCAACACTATACACGTTTACCAAAACAAGTATGAAACCTGCTGATTGAATAAATGATCATCACCAAGCTCAGAGTAGAAATGACATGAAGTCGTCTTGTTTCCAAAACATTCAACTCAATTATTACCCATCAAATGATAATAACACAAATTTTAGTTGTAATTCTTGTGTTTGTGCAGTGGGAGGCATTAAATGAATGAAATGGGAGATGAAAAGCAGATGGAGCCACAGAATAAAATGCATCAAAGATTGAGAAAATACACACAAACACATAAGTGAGGTCAATATATACGAGTGCAGTTCCAACCTACAGTGACTTCACAGTTCACTGATCATCATGTGAACATGAAGCTGAACCAATATAAATCACAGCAGCCTGTAAACTAACATCTGACACGTTTACATCTCACTTACTTCAACACTTTTGTCCTAAACTGTCATTTCTGCTTCATAATTTCCCTCAAGGACACTTCAACATGTATTTCTGTTTATTTATATGGCACTTTAAAAGCACTCACATCAGTTTGTTGGACACAAATAAAACAGCACAACAATGAAAGAGTCACAAGAAAAGTATTACAGGGACAATTACAAATATAATTATGAAGACAGCAGAATAAAGAAAACAAACACAAATATCCATCCATCCATCCATTTTCGTCCGCTTAATCCGGAGACGGGTCACCGGGGCAGCTGCTTGAGCAGGGACACCCAGATTTCCCTCTCACCGGACACTTCCTCCAGCTCTTCCGGGAGGATCCCAAGGCATTCCAACAGATGCCCGAGCAGCCAGGCAACATAGTCACTCCAGCGTGTCCTGGGTCTTCCTCGGGGTCTCCTCCCGGGGGGACATGCCAGGAACACCTCCAGAGGGAGGCGTCCCGGGGGCATCCGAAACAGATGCCCGAGCCACCTCAGCTGGCTCCTCTCGATGTGGAGGAGCAGCAGCTCTACTCCGAGCTCCTCCCGGGTGACAGAGCTCCTCACCCTATCTCTAAGGGAGCGCCCCGCCACCCTGCGGAGGAAACTCATTTCGGCCACTTGTATCCGGGATCTTATTCTTTCGGTCATGACCCAAAGTTCATGGCCATAGGTGAGGGTAAGAACGTAGATTGACCGGTAAATCGAGAGCTTCACCTTTCAGCTCAGCTCTCTCTTCACCACGACAGACCGATACAATGACCGCATTACTGCGGCCGCTGCACCAATCTGCCTGTCAATCTCTCGCTCCTTCCCTCACTCGTGAATAAGAGCCCAAGATACTTAAACTCCTCCACTTGAGGCAGGAACTCTCCCCCAACCTGGAGGGAGCAAGCCACCGGTCGAGAACCATGGCCTCGGACTTGGAGGTGCTGATTCTTATCCCAGCCGCTTCACACTCGGCTGCAAACCGCCCCAGGACATGCTTGAGGTCCTGGCTCGAAGGAGCCAACAAGACCACATCATCCGCGAAAAGCAGAGATGAAATCCAGTGGCTCCCGAACCAGACCCCCTCTGGCCCGTGGCTGCGCCTAGAAATTCTGTCCATAAAAACAATGAACAGAACCGGTGACAGGGCAGCCCTGCCGGAGTCAAACATGCACTGGGAACAGGTCTGACTTACTGCCGGCAATGCGAACCAAGCTCCTGCTCTGGTCGTACAGGGACCGTACAGCCCTTAACAGAGGGCCTCCGACCCCGTACTCCCGGAGCACCTCCCACAGAATGCCTCGAGGGACACGGTCGAATGCTTTCTCCAAGTCCACAAAACACATGTGGACTGGTTGGGCAATCTCCCATGAACCCTCAAGCACTCTGTGGAGGGTATAGAGCTGGTCCAGTGTTCCACGGCCAGGACGGAAACCGCATTGTTCCTCCTGAATCAGAAGGTTCGACACTCGGCCGAATTCTCCTCTCCAGTACCCTGGAGTAGACTATCCCAGGGAGGCTGAGGAGTGTGATCCCCCGATAGTTTGAACACAGCCTCCGGTCCCCCTTTTTGAATAGGGGGACCACCACCCCGGTCTGCCAGTCTAAAGGCACTGTCCCCGACTGCCACGCGATGCTGCAGAGACGTGTCAACCAAGACAGCCCCACAACATCCAGACACTTGAGATACTCAGGGCGGATCTCATCCACCCCCGGTGCTTTGCCACTGAGGGGCTTCCCAACTACCTCAGTGACTTCGGCTTGGGTGATGGATGGGTCCACCTCTGAGTCCCCAGCCTCTGCTTCCTCTATGGAAGGTGTGTCAGTGGGATTGAGGAGCTCCTCGAAGTATTCCTTCCACCGCCCGACAATGTCCCCAGTCAAGGTCAACAGCTCTCCACCTCCACTGTAAACAGTGTTGGTGGAGGACTGCTTCCCCCTCCTGAGGCGCCGGATGGTTTGCCAGAATTTCCTCGAGGCCGACCGGTAGTCCTCCTCCATGGCCTCCCCAAACTTTTCCCAGACCCGAGTTTTTGCTTCCGCGACTGCCCGTGCTGCAGCACGCTTGGCCTGTCGGTACCCGTCAGCTGGCTCAGGAGTCCCCCGGGCCAACCAGGCCCGATAGGACTCCTTCTTCAATGAGAGACCTATCCCCGACCCGAAGGCGCAGGGAAGCGAACCTCTCGTTCACCGGGATAAACTCCAACAAATGGCGGCTGAGCTGAGGAGCTATAAGCAAGCCCAACCAGCTCGTCGCCTCTGACCTTGGGCAACTCCAGAGTAGAAGAGAGTCCAGCCTCTCTCAAGGAGTTGGGTTCCAGAGCCCAGACTGTGTGTGGAGGTGAGCCCGACTATCTCTAGTCGGTACCGCTCAACCTCCCGCACCAGCTCAGGCTCTTTCCCCCCCAGTGAGGTGACATTCCATGTCCCCATGGCTAGAGTCACCGTCAGGGGATTGGGTCGCCGAGGTCCCCGCCCACGACTGCCACCCAAATCACACCGCACCGGCCCCTTCTGAACCCTCCTGCGAGTGGTGAGCTCACTGGAGGGCGGGCCCATGTCGCTCTTTCGGGCTGGGCCCGGCCGGGTCCCGTGGGCAAAGACCCGGCCACCAGGCGCTCGCCTGTGAGCCCCAACCCCAGGCAAACAAACAAACAAATATGTCAAACCAAAATCAAACAAAGATGAAATCATCAGAATCAGCCGTAAAAAGCCGTTTTATACAGGTGTGTTTTGAGGGGGATTTAAAATGGGCCACTGATTCAGCCCAGCTGATCTCCTCAGGCAGGTCAAAGTCTGGAGGCCCACGTGGAGCCGAGGAGCTCAAGCTTCAAACTAAAAACCTTGTGATCGCTGACTGAGCAGCTCAGGCCGAACAGCTGACCAGCTGAGCTACAGCTGCTCATGTTCATGTGCTTTGTGATGCAAAATGTATAGCGTCTGTTTTCATAGTAAAGAGTCAGATTTTATCTGATTTAAATGTTTTATTATCTGTATTCACAGACTGATTGACTGTAAACTCTCAGAGACTCACTGTGAAGTCGTCGCCTCAGCTCTGAAGTCCAACCCCTCACATCTGACACATCTGGACCTGAGTCACAACAACCTGAGTGATTCTGCAGTGAAGCGTCTGTGTTCTGGACTGAAGAGTCCAAATTGTCGACTGGAGACTCTGAAGTCAGTTCATGTGTTTTTTCTCTGTTTATTAAATTTAAATCTGGAACAGAAGTTTTAAATTTCCTTCAGTTCTCACACACACACACACACACACGAAGGTGAATCGATGGTGTAGAACTTTTCTGTTTGCTGGTTGAAGTCTGTCGTGTGATTAAAATGACGTCCCAGGCTGCTTAGACTCCGTACACCCAACAACAATTCCCACAATTCCTTGGGAACAATCTCATAATTCCTCTGCAGTTTCCTTCAGGTCATTTCCTCAGCCAGTAGGAATGAGATGGATCGGTGCTGGAACTGTGAAATAATTCTTTAGAGTAACTGTGGTCAGTTGTGCACCAGAGGCAGGTTCAGAGTTCACCTGCTCTTATGCTCACTGTGCCTGCAGCGTACAGAAGCAGGATGTTGGATTCACTTCTGTTTGCAAATCCACTCAACAGGTTTTCTTTAAGAGCTGTTGGCTGGATATTTGTAGAAAGAAGCTCAGTGGTACGACGTGTTGTCTGAACACATCTGGAGCTCAAAGTGTTCACAGCTGTTCCAAACAGCCAAAGGTGGAGTGAAGAGCTGCTGGAGACACAACAATGGTTTAAATATGGAGAAGACGTGTCACATGTTCAGACAGTCTCTGCTGAAGATGTTCATAGTGTTTCACTCAGCTGTTCATATGAACAGTGACAGAAATAGTTGTGTAACAAATGAACAAAGAGCTGAGAGAGAAGTTCAAACCCCGCCTCCTTTCTCACCTCCACTCAGGTGACCAATCACACAGTGAGGTGTGTGTTAATGTTGGATTGTTGGTTTTAAAGTGACAGACACTGTTGGACACAGATCGTCCTAATGTGACATCAGAAAGGTGTGGCCCCACTCACATTTAAATCTGTCAATAGAAAGTGTTGAATCTTTGAAAAAGGAGCTTTGATGATGTTAAAGTCACGCTGGACAAAAGACACATGGATGTAATTTAATGTCATCTCTGATTGAACACACTGCACGTGTTGACTGTCTGAAACTCTGACATCAGCAGTGTGATATCTTCAATGTTCTACAGTGTTGTCTTCAGTTATAAATGTGACACCATTATTTCACACATGTTGTTTTCACATGTTTAAATCACATTTTAATATGTATTTGAAACCTTTGTTCACACTTTCACAACATTATTCAAACTGTGTGAATCTTAGTGTTCATGTCATCAGGTCTGAAGGGGATCTGACCTCATAGATTTGATGCTGATTGACTCTGAGCGTCTTGTTCAGCTTCATATTTAAAACAGATCTAATATAACATTAAACATTCATCACTGGTTGATTCTCTCTGAACCTCTTAATCATTTGATTCCTTGGTGCTTCTGTGAATAAAAACAGAAACCAGTGTTTTCTTCTCTGTCAGACGATAACAAACATGTTTGTTCAGAACCTTTATGATGACATGTGACGTTTATACTGACTGAAATATTTAAACTCAGGATGATTTTGATCTGAAACAGTAGAATCAAATCTTCAGTCAGTTTCTGTTGGTTTCTGTTTGGCTGCACAACATGAGTTTGTATAGATGGAGCCTCTGGTGGAGCTGCAGAGTTTAAGAGGTGGAGTCACTACGTCTTTATTGAAGCAGCAGCACGTTGTCATTAATATTAATGAGAGCTCTGTTTCACTTTGTGTATCTGACAGTTTTGGACCTGCAGCCTGTTGGGTTCAGGTGTTTGGAGCTTCATATTCTGAACTTGTTCAGCTCTGAACAGAAGTTTAAACACTGAATGATTTCAAGCAGGAACTTTGTCTTCTAAACTCACTTCATTTATTCTTTATTCAGATTGGAGAACTGCAGTTTGTCAGAGATCAGCTGTGATTCTCTGGCCTCAGCTCTGAAGTCCAACCCCTCCCATCTGAGAGAGCTGGACCTGAGCTACAACTACCTGAATGATTCTGCAGTGAAGCTGCTTTGTGATTTTCTGCAGAGTCCACACTGTCGACTGGAGACTCTGAGGTGAGTTCACTGACTCTCTGTTACTGTTGAACATCTTAAATGTTTTATCAACAATTGAAGCTAATTTATAATCAAACATAAATTTGTAAACGTCCTTTTGTTCATATTTTCCTGTTTTTTGATTTAATTTAGTGTGCAGTCTTGATGTTTATATTTTTGGAAACAGAAGATCCTGTGAATTCATGTTCGATTTAAAATCATAAAGTTCACTTTACTGTCTGATGTGTGTTGAAGAAAGAAAGTCTGATTGGTCCTTTTAGAGACCACCCATCAAACTATTCAGAACCAATATCATAGTTTCAGGGCGTTCCTGTAACCATGGTAACTCATGGTGCCAGAGGAGGGAGAGACGCTGAATGAAGCCGTTTACACAGATACACTGCAGACAAAGTCCAGACTATAGTTGTTATTTCACACATGTAGCACACAACAGGAGACTCTCCGTGTCAGACGAGTTCTCACGTGTTGACTAAACTCAAAAACTAATTGATAACCGAGCAGCCTGTCAAGTTCTTGCTAGCTAAGCAGCTAAACTTTAGTGCCGCTCCGTGTTTAGATCCCGCCCTGTGTGGGTCACTACACTGTCATTGGTCAGGCAGCACATGCTGTTAACTATACCATTGGCTGTAGAGTGTGACAATCTGTCAATAAAGATCAGCCAACACTTGTTCAACACTGATTTGGGTTGATGCAGCTTCTTACCACTACGTTGCATCTTTGCTCCGATTCATTCAGTTACCGTTCTAACAATAGACCTGCAGTCACGTTACGACTGTGTTTACTTTAATTAAACAAAACTTAAGGGAAAAAATACAGAGAACATGACCTCAGTGTCCTCAATGGTGGCTACGGCCCTGGTTATTAATGTGTGTCGATGTGAACAGGTGGGTGAATGTTGTGTTGACAGGATGATGTCACCATGATGATGATCCACAATAGAGAGGTGAAGCCACGCCCCCTCTGCTCGACCACCTGGGACCTTATTTCAGAAAAAATGAGACAAATAATTTTCTGCTCTGGTTTGAATTGTGTCATGAATCTCACAGATGATGTTTGTCAGTATAAAAGAAACATTTTCTCAAGAAAGTCTCAGTTTGTCATAAAACTACTAAAATCTAAGACAGTGAAAATATGTGATTATAAAGACGACACAGCCAACAGTCGTTAAGTGACGTCTGGTTTAACGCTGACTGAAACCTTGTAGAGTCGTCCTGAATATCAGCAGCTCACAGAACTGACCAATGTGGTTTCTGGGCTTTCGTCCTCCAAGGTGTCAGCGTGTAGTATGTTGATAAAAATTCTGCGGAGGCAGGCTGAGTGGAATAGTAGAGCAATCTTTATTGAAACAGACCTTAAGCCCTGCGTCCGGATCAGAAGCGGCCGCATTCTGATTTTCTCCAATCTATGGCAAAAGCCATGCCAAAATGCTTTGCCCTCTGCTCTCTTGGAAATCCAACTCTTTTTGGAGATCCACCAAAAACCACCCTTCTGTCTCTTCCTGTGCAAGGGTTTTTAGACCCCCTTCTTCAGTACCTGCCCACTTCTTCTAATTGGTCATTTTTGGGAAATTAGCCAATAAACAAAAAGAGGAGTTGGCCTGTCTCCCTGCTCCTCACCCTAACTAATCTAGCTCAGCTGTGGTCACCCGAAGGTCTTCTCCCCAAATTGACCCCTCTATCTTTCTCCAGGAATGTAAACGTTTGGGCATCTCCCACCATTTGGCGTACGGGCCAACCTCAGGTTTAGTACTTTATGATAGCTAACCTTTCACACTGACACAGTTGGAAAATCACTCTAGACCTCTGGGGGCTGTGCGTCTCACTCTGTCTGCATTCCTTAACTTACATGGAGAAACAATTAATTATGGTTCAGTCTAAACTAAGTAAACTCAAAAATCAGAATGTGTTGTCATCCATATACCTCACCAACTCTCCTTTCACATAACTGCAGCTGTCAGTATGACCACACCTTCTTCTGTGTGGAGGCGGCGGCCATGTTGGTGTTGGTGACGTATGTTGAGTGAGACGAAGTCTTTCACTGAGCGGTTTAACACAAAACTACATGAGATTTTACTTTATTTACCACAAACAGACACTTTTATTAAAGAGAAACTGTCTCCTGTGTTTATCTGATCGGCTCTTCTGATTGGCCCTTTTAGAGACCACCCATCAAACTATTCAGAACCAATATCGTCTGATAACAATCGGAGCACCTTAATTAGGACACAGTGATGTTGAGCTGCACATTTAAACCTGAACACATCTGATTGGATTATAAACTGATTTTTATCTTCATCATTTATTCTTTATTCAGATTGATGAGCTGCAGTTTGTCAGAGATCAGCTGTGATTCTCTGGCCTCAGCTCTGAAGTCCAACCCCTCCCATCTGAGAGAGCTGGACCTGAGTGTCAACAACCTGCAGGATTCAGGAGTGAAGCTGCTTTGTGATTTTCTGCAGAGTCCAAACTGTCGACTGGAGACTCTGAGGTGAGTTCACTGACTCTCTGTTACTGTTGGACATCTTAAATGTAATTAACAATTGAAGCTAATTTCTGTTCAAACATAACTTTGTAAACGTCCTTTTGGTCCTATTTACATGTTTCTTGATTCAATTTATCGTGCAGTCACTAAAGACTTGTGTTTCTTAAAGAAACTGTAGAAAATGTAAATTAATGTTTATATTTTTTGTAAATGGTCTCATCTGTAAACAGAAGATCCTCTGAAGTCATATTTGATTTAAAATCATCAAGTTCATTTAAAAAGGTTTTCATTAGTAATGTCTGATCACACTCTCACTCACACACACACACACACACACACACACACACTACAATTGTAGTTCTTAACAGGGCCGTAACAAGATTTTTGAAATACCCCCTCAACCCGACCCGAAACAAAAAACTACAACTAAGATGATCTATAACTGTAAACATTAAGTGTTGGTATAGGCTATGGTGATTGAGAGAGAGAGTTCAGTAATTCCAATAAGTACAGTAATACATTAGCTTACAAGAAGTCTTACCCTTTTCTTCATCAGAGCAGTGACTCTGTTCTTTGTTTGAGCTGGTCATGGGCTGATAATGGACCTGACTGACTCCACATGCATCTCACTGGTTCCTTCTCCTGCTCTTTTCTCCTCTCCTCCTGTCTCTGTCCCTTCAACCTCTTCATCTCTCTCTCCTGTCTCATCCTCTGTTGAATTTTTAAAATGAAATGTCTGAGTATTAAAGGTGTCACGATTTTGATTTTAAATCAAAATCGATCGAAATTACGTCACAATCTCGAACTTCGAATTAAAAAACGGAATCGTCAATGCTGTCACACCACCATTTCACGTCCGGTCGCCTTGCCGAGTGGAAAAAAACACACCGTGTTGAAGTGCTGCGATTCAACCTCCTCTAACTTAGCTGCTAGCTAAGCCAGTAGCTATTAGCAACATCCAGCCCAACGACAGAATGGTGTTACATCATTCCTGTTCGGCTCCCGAACCGTGGTCTCGAAGCACAGGGGAGATGATTTCCTCCAGGGCCGAAGTTTGTGTTTACCTTCGGGGCGAACCGCTTTCATGTGTTAAGCTGGTCAGGAAATAATACCAGGGAGCTTTGCTGTATCTGGAGGAGCCGTCGCCTTACGCACACACACCTGACACACCGCCCTAATCCTGAAAGAGGCGACGCCACTCTTACAACAATGGCAGCTGCAGATGCAGGAGACCCATCGACAGAACTTGAACCCCCTCCTCTGTCACTGAAGTCACCGGTGTGGAAGTATTTTGGATTTCCAGTGAGTTATGTTAACAACATTTGCGTTGTAGAAAAAAAAGCCACAGCTTGCAAGTTCTGCAGAAACTAGATGGCAGGTTATTTTGTTTAAGTTTCCAGTTGACTGAAGATGTTATTGTTACATTATGTTGTTAATAAATGTTTTAAACTTGACAATGTGGTGTGGTACATTGCCAACAAAGGTCAGAAATTATATTGCATAAAAGTCTAGTATAAAAATGGCATAGCAACCTGTGCTTTAAAAAAAAATAAATGTAAAAATTGAGAATGTAATCGAATCGAGGATTTGGAGAATCATGACACCCCTACTAAGTATACTACTGAGTCATGACCTGATATTTTAATGCCATGTTTAGTCACATTGTTATATATCCATCCAAACATCCAAATAATATTATTGATGGATAATTCATACTGTGACTAAACATGGCCTTAAAATATTCTGATTCACTGCATGTCCTTTCATTGTTTAGCCTCGGCTACATGTACAGTAGGTTACAGGTTAGCATCTCTATTGGCTATCTGTTGCATCTGTAGGCTAGTTCACTATTGTTCTCATTCTCTTAGCTTAGTACAGTTCTCACCAAAAACAAAAATCTTTTGACTGAATGTTTTTTGAGCTGTAGCCAAGTCATATTCCCAATTTGTAATTTGTGAAACATGTTACAGGGCATTTTACTTGACATGTGCTAAGATAAGATTTCCAGCCTCACCCCACACCATGTTCTCTAATGCAGACATCATGTTTAAATATTTGACCAACAGTGTTTTACAGGAGGAGGATCTGAACAGCTGTTCTATTCACACTTACAATGTTTTTTCTCGTTTCCGTGTAATTTTCAATCTATAAAATCAAACTGTGCC
The DNA here is from genome assembly GCA_963678695.2 of Diplodus puntazzo. Lineage (NCBI taxonomy): Eukaryota > Metazoa > Chordata > Actinopteri > Spariformes > Sparidae > Diplodus > Diplodus puntazzo. The sequence goes on from OZ023177.1 coordinate 22,831,644, forward strand.
ATTTTTTTTTTTGCCAAGTTTCTCTCAAGTTTTACTCTTTCAAATAACTTTTCAACAGAACTTTTCAGTACGTTATTTTTCTTCTTCTTCTCATCATCATTATCATTAATTGTTATTATTAATAATGTTTAAAGTGAGCCTCTTATCGTTTAACAGAAAAATACATCATACAAACAGCAACTTTTGCAGCCTTGTCAGTCTGATGGCGAGTTTTCACCTTTCTGTCATCACTAACATGCTGTTAATAATCAAAGAAGCTCTGAGGCTTTACATCTGTTCTATATGTTATAATACAAGATTTCAGCATTGAGCTACAATCAGGCTAAATTCATGATTTTCTACAGTCAAACTAACCAAAAACTTCTTATTGATCATCGTTATAGTTTCAGGGCGTTCCTGTAACCATGGTAACTCACGGTGCCAGAGGAGGGAGAGACGCTGAATGAAGCTGTTTACACAGATACACTGCAGACAAAGTCCAGACTATAGTTGTTATTTCACACATGTAGCACACAACAGGAGACTCTCCGTGTCAGACGAGTTCTCACGTGTTGACTAAACTCAAAAACTAATTGATAACGTAGCAGCACGACGAGTCCTTGCTAGCTAAGCAGCTAAACTTTACTGCCGCTCCGTGTTTAGATCCCGCCCTGTGTGGGTCACTACACTGTCATTGGTCAGGCACGCACACGCTGTTAACAATACCATTGGCTGTAGAGTGTGACGATCTGTCAATAAAAATCAGCCAACACTTGTTCTCCTCCGATCTACATTGATCTCATAAGTCGCCTCTGTGAAGTTTGAATGACGGAGAACTTCAATCCATGCAAATGATAACTTAGGTTGATGCAGCTTCTTACCACTACGTTGCATCTTTTCTCCGATTCATTCAATTGCCGTTCTAACAATAGACCTGCAGTCACGTTGCGACTGTGTTTACTTTAATTAGACAAAACTTAAGGGAAAAAAATACAGAGGACATGACCTCGGTGTCCTCAATGGTGGCTACGGCCCTGGTTATTAATGTGTGTCGATGTGAACAGATGGGTGAATGTTGTGTTGACAGGATGATGTCACCATGATGATGATCCACAATAGAGAGGTGAAGCCACGCCCCCTCGGCTCGACCACCTGGGACCTTATTTCAGAAAAAATGAGACAAATAATTTTCTGTTCTGGTTTGAATTGTGTCATGAATCTCACATATGATGTTTGTCAGTTTAAAAGAAACATTTTCTCAAGAAAGTCTCAGTTTGTCATAAAACTACTAAAATCTAAGACTGTGAAAATATGTGATTATAAAGACGACACAGCCAACAGTCGTTAAGTGACGTCTGGTTTAACGCTGACTGAAACCTTGTAGAGTCGTCCTGAATATCAGCAGCTCACAGAACTGACCAACTCTCCTTTCACATAACTGCAGCTGTCAGTATGACCACACCTTCTTCTGTGTGGAGGCGGCGGCCATGTTGGTGTTGGTGACGTATGTTGAGTGAGACGAAGTCGTTCACTGAGCGGTTTAACACAAAACTACATGAGATTTTACTTTATTTACCACAAACAGACACTTGTATTAAAGAGAAACTGTCTCCTGTGTTTATCTGATCGGCTCTTCTGATTGGCCCTTTTAGAGACCACCCATCAAACTATTCAGAACCAATATCGTCTGATAACAATCGTAGGACCCTAATGAGGACACAGTGATGTTGAGCTGCACATTTAAACCTGAACACATCTGATTGGATTATAAATTGATTTTTATCTTCATCATTTATTCTTTATTCAGATTGGAGAGCTGCAGTTTGTCAGAGATCAGCTGTGATTCTCTGGCCTCAGCTCTGAAGTCATACTACACCCATCTGAGAGAGCTGGACCTGATCAACAACAACCTGCAGGATTCAGGAGTGAAGCTGCTTTGTGATTTTCTGCAGAGTCCAAACTGTCGACTGGAGACTCTGAGGTCAGTTCACTGACTCTCTGTTACTGTTGGACATCTTAAATGTTTAATTGATAATTGAAGTTAATTTATGTTCAAACATAACTTTTTAAACATCCTTTTGTTCATATTTTCATGTTTCTTGATGTAATTTATTGTGCAGTCACTAAAGACTTGTGTTTCTTAAAGAAACTGTAGAAAATGTAAATGAATCTTTATATTTTTTTGTAAATGGTCTCATCTGTAAATAGATCCTCTGAAGTCATATTTGATTTAAAATCATCAAGTTCACTTAAAAAGGTTTTTATAAGTAATGTCTGATCATTGATGTTGATTCTTCAGAACACACACTCACACATACACACACACACACAACAATTGTAGTTCTTAACAGGGCCGTAGCCAGGATTTTTTAAATACCCCCCCAACCCGACCCGAAACAAAAAACTGCAACTAAAATGATCAATAACTGTCTACATTAAGTGTTGGTATAGGCTATGGTGATTGAGAGAGAGAGAGTACAGTAATTCCAATAAGTACAGTTACACATTAGCTTACAAGAAGTCTTACCCTTTTCTTCATCAGAGTCGTGACTCTGGCCTCTCCTCCTGTCTCTGTCCCTTCAACCTCTTCATCTCTCTCTCCTGTCTCATCCTCTGTTGAATTTTTAAAATGAAATGTCTGAGTATTAAAGGTGTCACGATTTCGATTTTAAATCGAAATCGATTGAAATTGCGTCCAATCTCGAACTTCGAATTAAAAAATAGGATCGGCAATGCAATCACGCCGCCATGTCACGTCGGCTTGCCGAGCGGAAAAAAACACACCCGTGTTGAAGTGCTGCGATTCAACCTCCTTTAACTTAGCTGCTAGCTAAGCCAGTAGCTATTAGCAACATCCAGCCCAACGACAGCATGGTGTTACAACATTCCTGTTCGGCTCCCGAACCTTGGTTGGGAAGCACAGGGGAGATGATTTCCTCCAGGGCCGAAGTTTGTGTTTACCTTCGGGGCGAACCGCTTTCATGTGTTAAGCTGGTCAGGAAATAATACTAGGGAGCTTTGCTGTATCTGGAGGAGCCGTCGCCTTACGCACACACACCTGACACACCGCCCTATTCCTGAAAGAGGCTACGCCACTCTTACAACAATGGCAGCTGCAGATGCAGGAGACCCATCGACAGAACTTGAACCCCCTCCTCTGTCACTGAAGTCACCGGTGTGGAAGTATTTTGGATTTCCAGTGAGTTATGTTGACAACATTTGCATTGTAGAAAAAAAAAGCCACAGCTTGCAAGTTCTGCAGAAACTAGATGGCAGGTTTTTTGTTTAAGTTTCCAATTGACTGAAGCTGAAGTATGTTATTGTTACATTATGTTGTTAATAAATGTTTTAAACGTGACAATGTAGTGTGGTACATTGCGAACAAAGGTCAGAAATTATATTGCATAAAAGTCTAGTCTAAAAACAGCATAGCAACCTGTGCTTTAAAAAAAATGAATGTAAAAATCGAGAATCGAATCGAATCGTGACCTTAGAATCAAAAATGTAATCGAATCGAGGATTTGGAGAATCGTGACACCCCTACTAAGTATACTACTGAGTCTAATATTTTAATGCCATGTTTAGTCACATTATTACTTATCCATCCAAATAGTATCACTGATGGGTAATTCATACTGTGACTGAACATCTTTTGACTGAATGCTTTTCGAGCTGTAGCCAAGTCATATTCCCAATTTGTGAAACATGTTACAGGGCATTTTACTTGACATGTGCTAAACAAATCAGATAAGATTTCCAGCCTCACCCCACACCATGTTCTCCAATGCAGACATCACGTTTAAAAATTTGACCAACAGTGTTTTACAGGAGGAGGATCTGAACAGCTGTTCTATTCACACTTAAAATGTTTTTTGTCTTTTCAGTGTAATTTTCAATCAATGAAATCAAACTGTGCCATTTTGTTTTTGCCAAGCTTCTCTCAAGTTTTACTCTTTCAAATAACTTTTCAACAGAACTTTTCAGTATGCGATGTTTCTACTTCTTCTCATCATCATTATCATTAATTGTTATTATTATTATTAATATTGTTTAAAGTGAGCCTCTTATCGTTTAACAGAAAAATACATCATACAAACAGCAACTTTTGCAGCCTTGTCAGTCTGATGGCGAGTTATCACCTTTCTGTCATCACTAACATGCTGTTAATAATCAAAGAAGCTCTGAGGCTTTACATCTGTTCTATATGTTGTAATACAAGATTTCAGCATTGAGCTACAATCAGGCTACATTCATGATTTTCTACAGTCAAACTAACCAAAAGCTTCTTATTGATTATTGTAAAGTTTCAGGGCGTTCCTGTAACCATGGTAACTCACAGTGCCAGAGGAGGGAGAGATGCTGAATGAAGCCGTTTACACAGATACACTGCAGACAAAGTCCAGACTATAGTTGTTATTTCACACATGTAGCACACAAAAGGAGACTCTCCGTGTCAGAAGAGTTCTCACGTGTTGACTAAACTCAAAAACTAATTGATAACGTAGCAGCGCGACGAGTCCTTGCTGATCGGCTCTTCTGATTGGCCCTTTTAGAGACCACCCATCAAACTATTCAGAACCAATATCGTCTGATAACAATCGGAGCACCTTAATTAGGACACAGTGATGTTAAGCTGCACATTTAAACCTGAACACATCTGATTGGATTATAAATTGACTTTAGTCTTCATCATTTATTCTTTATTCAGATTGAGTATCTGCAGTGTGTCAAAGATCAGCTGTGATTCTCTGGCCTCAGCTCTGAAGTCCAACCCCTCCCATCTGAGAAAGCTGGACCTGAGGTGGAACAACCTGCAGGATTCAGAAGTGAAGCTGCTGTCTGATCTGAAGGACAGTCCACACTGTAGACTGGAGACTCTGAGGTCAGTAGAGGGTTGGAGTCAGTCCACGCTGGTTTCAGCAGTATTGTTCTGAACACAGTCAGTATCAAAGTGAAGATCCAGTATTTCCTGTTTTCCTCAGTGAAGCTGTGAGAGGAGAACGGTGACAGGCTTCATGATTGGACAGAAAGACAGAGAGAGAACAGTCAGCCAATCAGACGAGCCAGAAGCTTGTTGTGATCTGGTGTTGAGTTGATGTGAAGTCGACTGTTGTTGTTGTGTTCATGTCTACAGGAAGTAAAGCTGGATTACAGCTGACAGCATCACAGGATGTGTAGAGACAGTCGTCCTCATTCATCACATGTGATCTCTCTGAAACACTAAAGAACTGATCAGCTGATCTGTGTCACAGCTCTCAGGTCTACGGTGGCCCTGAAGGTCAAAACACAACAACATTTCACAACAACATCAAACTGTGGACAGGGACTCAGGTTCTGTCCAATTACAAACAAGAACGCTGTCCCACCTTTTCTGTAATCTGAGATGTTGATGTGTTTTGACCTTCAGGGCCACCGTACAGATCAGTCTGACTGAAGCCTGCAAATCACTGCTCTGATTTCAGAGAAGCATCATTACATTTAGTAACCATGTGGTGTTTGTACAGAGCAGAAGCTGTGCTGAAGTCCAGTAACCACAGCTGATGTTTGACTGTCAGTCTGTGTATGAACATGTAGGAGCTTTAACATCATATATTCATCTGTCCATCTGTCTTTTGTTTGCTCCACATATTTTACAACAGACTCCATATTTACATATTTGGAATGTTTCAAAGCAGATGAAATACTCAGGTGTGACTGAGACTCTGGTTTTTAACAGCTGTCAATTATCATTAAAGTGTTTCTGCAGCGATGATGCGTTCAGGGATTCTCTGCAGTTTATTTCACTGTGTACTTGAGTGAAACCTGCAGAGTAAACCTGTGAGCTTCACTCCAACACGTTAACATGAAGCTGAAAGGAAGCTGGCTACGCTACACAGCCGCTCCACTTGTGGTCTGAACAGGACTGAAGTCCTGCTGGTCTTTATATCACTGACTGACAGCTGATGGAGGGAGTCTCTGGAAACACTCATGTATCACTTCTGCTCTCTCTCATTCTCTCATCAGGTGGTCGTGATGAAAGGTGGAGGTGTTGAGAGGATCAGCTGTGTCCTGATGATCCAGAGAGGTTGAAGCAGCACCATCAGCTGGTGGGTGGAGAGGCTCTGACTGGGCCGTGTTACTGGGAGGTGGAGTGGAGAGGAGAGCTTCATCCAGCAGTGACTGACGGACCAATCACAACAAGTGGAGATGACTGTCAGTGCTGCAGTCTGAACTGCTCTGAGATCAGCTCCACTGTCACCAAGTCCACCATCCAGCTCCATGTGTTGGGGCCACTAACTGCCTCCCTACTGCCCCCTGGATTTAACACCAACACAAACAAATCCATCCAGTCCAAACACACATTTACAACTCCAACATGTTTATACTGTAAATATATTTGTAATGAACTATTTTCACACATTAAGTTACAGCTCAGTATCTGTGTGTCACTTGTGCAGCCTGACGTTGAACTTGAGGGGAACGTTTTAGACGTGACACCAGTTTGATTATCATATTTCCTGCAGCATCAGTGAGCTCCAGTTTAACGTGCGACCCTGCTGGTTTACACATCACGTGATCAACACACACATGAAGTCAACCTGTGGAGCTTTTTCCCTCTGAGCTCAGTGTTGAAGCCGTTCTTATCACCAGCGTTCATGTTCTGGAGCTGCTTTCTGCCAGCAGATGTCACCGTTTCCATTGTGTCGCCTCACTGAGGTTTAACTGAACCATGATGTGAAGGATTTCTCTCTGACTGCATTTGCTATCAAATTAAATGGAATCAGAAATGAGTTCAACTTGGTTTAAAGATGTAATATATAACATTTCTGCATTAAAATGTGTAAAAACGACTCGACCTTTGTTCTGTATGTTGTTGAGTTGTGTTCTTACATCACAACAATGGTCAAACCAGAGAAATCCACAAGTTTACTCCAGGTGATGGTGTGTTTTTAAGACACTTGAGCGCTTTATAGTTAAACTGTGGGACATTTACTGATGTATTTTATGTGGTAGAGCAGAACGTGTAGATATCTTCAGCCTGTGGTAACCACACACCTTATTTCAGGCTGTAAACTCAAAACCAACTCAACAACTTTGAGACGAGGGAAGCAGATGTAGTCCAACATTCATATACTGCTGAACTCAGTACTTCCTAGACTACTTACATGAATAACATAAAGTACTTTTACTGTGTACTTTTCGAGTAATACTTTGGCAAAATCCTTAAATAATGATAATTAAAACTTTGTAATTCAATCTATTTTAGATGAATAAATATGTTTTTTATGCTGCTATTTATTGTACAATTAGTTAAATGCTTTATTACTATTTTCCGTGACACTTGTGGTCTGTCTGTGAGAGAGAGAGACAAAATGGCCGACAGCCACGGACATCAGACTGACCCTCAGTCGTTCTCATTAACTACTAAATACTTATTAAAAACAAAGATGGGAACATTAATATTTGAGGAGTTTCTGCCTCGATGAATGAAACAATGTTTGTGAGTTTGTTAACTAAAGAAAAAACCTCCTGCTCGTATTAAAAACACCAAAACTCTTGTTGCCAAAATGTTCCATTGTGAGCGACAGGAGATTCTGAATGAACTGATGTGGATCGGGAACGATGGAGGAACGACAGCGAGTTCAGAAAACTAGTTCTGTTTGTTCTCCTGCAGACATGAAGTTTGTAACTGAACACGGAGCTTCTGATGGTCGCTGGAGCGCTTGTGTCTGAAGTCTATACAGCTGAGAGTGTGAGTCTGTTTGAGCAGCACAACATTTCCTACTGATCTGATAGAAAACATCTGACAACACCAGGCTTGTAGAATCAGTTTGACTCATTTAATGCTTCATCACAGACGGACAGAAACCAAAGCAGTCTGTGTTGTTGAGGATGTTCAGGAGTCTCACAGTTTGAGGACAGAAGCTACGTCAGCAGTTCCTTCTGGTTCTGTTAGTGTGTTCAGCATTCTCTGAGCTCTGAGCAGACACCTCAACTCTCCTCTGTCTCTGATGCTCTGTGGATGGATGGATCACCCGCTGCAGAGCCTTCCTGTCCTGGGCCGAGCACCAACCAGACAACATGTCCACAGAACTTGATGACAGGAAATCAGGATTCAGTTCAGGAAACCGTCGTCCAGCTTGTCCTCAGCAGCCGGTTCCTCTGCCTACACTTTCAGCTCCTGGCTGCTCTGGTTCTGGAGAAACCAACAGTGACCATCAGCACTCAGCAGATATATCAGCCATGTTTGATCCCCCTCGTAAAGTCCAGGTGAAAGATACTCACACTTTCCCTTCAGGCTCCTGTGGCGGCTCGTCTCCATTGTTTGGCTCGTCTTGTTCGTCTCGGTGATTCGTCCTTTCAACCGTCCGTCACCTGCAAGATGAGAAAGAAGAGCAGTGGTAGTTTCACGCCTCTTTGTGCAGGTTCTGTGTATTTGTGGAGGTTTTGAGTGAATTTGTAGAGGATTTTGTGTGTATTTGTGGAGGTTTGTGTGTGTTTGTGGAGGTTTTGTGCATATTTATGGAAGTTTTTAGTGAATTTGTGGAAGTTTTTTGTGTATTTGTGAAAGTTTTTTGTGTATTTGTGGAGGTTTTCAGTTAATTTGTGGGTGGTTTGTGTATTTGTGAAAGTTTTTTGTGTTTTTGTGGACGTTTTCAGTTAATTTGTGGGTGTTTTTGTGTATTTGTGGAAGTTTTTTGTGTAATTGTGGAAGTTTTTTGTGTATTTGTGGAAGTTTTTAGTGAATTTGTGGGTGTTTTTGTGTATTTGTGGAAGTTTTTGTCTATTTGTGGAGGTTTTTAATGAATGTGTAAAAACATGATCAGCTTCATGATGAGATGAAAAGATCAGATTGTTTTGTAACTTGTCAGGTTTTCTGTCAATCACTCTAATCGCACGTTAGGTGGCTGCTGATTGATCCACATTAGGAGTGGCCCACGTGGCCCCACAGCCTATGGCCCGTGGGCTGACCTATCAGAATGTCTGGAGTCAGTTTTGGGGCGTATCCCTCTATGATTAAGTGACATTAAGTGGAAAATCCCGGTGAGGACGTTTGAGAGTGGTGCCCAGAAAAGAAGAAAACTCAGGGCATGGAACACAAGGTAGAAAACGCAGATGATCAAACAAAGACAAAAGGAGACACTGAGGCTTAATAGACAAGGCAAGACACAGGTGGTGCAATCAAGACAGGTGAAACACATCAGGTAATCACGAGCAGGGAAGCAGACAGGAAGACAGGACGCCAAACTTAAAACTAAAACAGGAACTCAAAAGGAACCAAAGGCAGAGACCATGACACCCATTGTACTAACCTGTAAGTTGGCTCTCAGATACAAACACAGTTCCAGGCTCACAATGACGTGGTCGTCAAAATTGTGCAGACCGTCCTGCCACTCCTGATAGCGGTACGTCATGTGGCAGTGTGGACATTGCCGGAAATAGGTTGATACATCGAGGAAAAAACTGAAATTCAAAAATGTTAAAAGATTTTTCAATCAAAACATCTTCTCACTCTGAAGTATTTGGTTTAAAATTGTGATGCGACAAGATTTTGATTAATTAACAATGTTGCATTCAGGAATCTTTCATAAAATGAGGAAAGATATTAATAACTTACGTTCAATTACACCATTGATGGAGATTATTCTGGTATTTTTGGAGATGAGTTTTGACTCTACTGACCCTGGACAGATGGTGCAACTCGCCTCTATTGGATGCAACTCCGTAATGTAACCTGCCCCTGGTTTTACAAGGTCATCAGGTCGGCTGTCTGGGAGCTTTTTATGCCTGTAGATGTCGTGAACAAGCTGCTTCAACTTTTCACCAGATGGTGGACACACAGTGCCTTGTTGCTGTTTGTGTGCATTTGGGGCACTCTCTGTCCAAAACAGGTCCGGGTTTGTCTGAAATAAAGGTCACTTACAGATGTTTTGGTGGACGCAGGACATTCTAGGTTTCGCACAGGGACAATGCCAGGTGTTGGCTGTTGAGTTGTACGTTACCATCACCCTCCCAAGGCGACTATAATGATGCAAAGCAGGCTCATGGACTGAAAAGCAAAATTTGTGAGGGTCCTTTTCAAATGACACCTCCACACAGAGAGGGACATGGGCTTTCTGGGCAATTTTTTGCCTTTTTATGCAAGTGGCCTTTTTAGCCTCACCAAAAATGTCAAATTTACCATTTCGACAGAACTCCTTCTTTGAGAAATTCCTCTGTTGCAAGTTCCGTGCAATTTTCCAGTGAGCGGGTGTGTTCACACTGACTGAAGTTCAATCCACTTCGTACTGACACTTATGCTGGTGGCCCCAGGTTTTCTGTTGGACATGAATAGGCACAGAAAAGCCAGCGACAGCCATGCCTTTTTGGACAGCAGATATTCCAGTTGTGGCATATAAACAGACACTCTTCAATGTATTTCTCACTGTTGCATCCGTCTTCTTAAGGTGATTCCTCTGTGTATGCTTGGCTAAAGTCTTTTTATGACTGATAACTTTGCAATGTGGGCATTGCACCTTTTTCTGGAGAAATTTCTTTGTGGGCTCCTGGGCAGTACATGAAGGTGTGTCTCCAGAGGAAGGGTTGGCAGAAGGTGTGGAGGTAGATGTAGCAGCATGCACCTTTGTATCTGGTTGGGGAGGAGGAACAGTTGGTTTTGAGACAGGTGGAATGGTGGATGGTGAAAGAAGAGGAGAGGGTGTGGCAGATCAGTCTGGATTATCCTTGGATGGGGCAGCAGCTTTTGTAGCACCTTGGCAAACCCCCAGGTGGGTCTCCATGTCTTTCCTTCTTATAATGGATTTACTACATAGAGGGCAATGAAAGTGTATTTCTGCAATTTAAATTGCACTTGCAGATCTTTTTGTCTAAGAGCAAGTAAAGAAAAGTTTAAATTAGCCAATAAAAAGACATAATAGTACACAAAGACACAGACACACTCAAACCCAAACCTTTGTATGTAATGGCATTTTTCATGTGAACATCGAGGTGCTGCTGAAGCTTTGCTCTTTGGCTTGTATTTGGGGCAAAGGGGGCAGTGGAACAGCTTACAGCAAGCTGTGCAGCGTTCCACTTTGAGCCCTGTAGCTTCTTCATAGATTGACTGATGCATCTAGATAACACAGAAAAAGTGCCGCTAAAATATTTGTATTTCAATAAGTAAGAGTATGAAACCAGTGGAATGAAGTACAGCCTTGAAATCCTCATGTCATTTTCATTTAGACAACAAAAACCCTGAGCGTCAGTCAGGATGGTTAGCCACCGTTAGCATAAAAAACTACAACCCATCCACGTTATTCTGTAATTTGCGTGCGTAAGGCGGCTAGTAAAACGACAAACATGCAACTTTGTTGACGGGTTGTGTGTTTTTGTCTTTATCCAGATAAACACATTTTGTTACTTACTGTTGTCCCAACGGAAACGTTAGTAAATCTTCTTCTTCCAACTCTCTCTCTCCTTCTCCTTCTTTATTTTCAGCAGCAGTATGTACACGCCGGAGTTCTTTAAGAGACGCACAGAAAGTTTGTTTCTTCCTGTCCTGACGCTGGAAGTCTGCAGCCAGACCCCTCTCAGACTCAGCGGGTTGTTTGAAGCAGCTGCTGCTAAAGATGGACCAGCACCAGGAGAAGCTCGCTGTCTCACACACCGGAGGGAGCCCAGGAGGCGCAGGTGGATGTAGCTGGAGAGGAGCATTTTTTCTCAAAAATGCATTTCAAAGGCAAACTCAGTGTGTGTCCAGAGAATGGCTCTGTTATTCACCATCAGCAGCTCCTGTGTTCTGTTTGGTCTTCTCCAAACTGGGCTTGGTGAAAAATAGACTGCGATCAAGCAGCAAGAACCTTCTATAAATGTTGCTCAGTTTCATCTTTTGGTAGCTGGCATTAGGCCATGTTGCTGCAATGGCATTCAGCACCATGACAACAGAGTGTGTGTGTGTGTGTGCAGGTGCATGTGATTGGTTCACAGGCCCGCTGAGGCCAGAGATGGTTGCTGATGTTTTTCATGATGTCGTTTGAAATCAAACTTTCACACATGTTGGTTTTATTCTCACCATAAGTTGCTGTGTGGTTGTTAAATAAAGTGTGTTGTGTTTCTGCTCAGTGGGCTCAGTGATATGTTAATGTAGGAAAAGGAAAGGTATATTTTATATATCATATATGGGCCTCACATGGATGGCACCACGATATATAATGTAGGAGACACTACCTTGATAATATGATAATTAATCACTGTCAATCAATAACAGTTTAGACGGGGCACCACCTTCGTGTTGATTTGATCTGGATAACCCGAAGGACGTTATCCAGACCCAACCATATAAGTTTGGCTTGAACAGTTGGCATCAATTTAATCAGTCTGTTAACTTTCAAATTTATATATGATCTCCTATTCTGAAGCAGTGAATTCTTTGCACGTATCCATCGGTTCTCCACATTAAAATTAAGTTTCAGACAAGGACAAACGATTTTATATGTTTATTGACTAGATAATTAGGGGTAACATAAATAAACTGACAATTTTAGACAAACAACGGAAAACAGAAAATGTAAAGATTGTAATTAGGAGAGTAATAAAGTTATGTGACCGTCGGCAGGTGGTAAAGTTAAAGGGTCGGGTTTTCCTATATTATATATTAAGGGAGTAATTTTTTTAATACTAACGAGACCCTAATCTCAATTCTCTTAAGTTCATAAGATAGAAGTCGGAACTTGGACAGAAGAAATAACTAAACAGAAGTCAGAACTTTAGACACCACTCATTCTCACGTATGTGGATCCAGCTGTATGAAGACGTTCAGCCCGTTTTGTCTGGGAGTCAGGAGGCACTGAAGCTTGGTCTCTTTGAGGGTTCTGTGTTGGACAACGGCACAGCGTGTCGGTCCAGTAACCAGAGGGAAGGCCGGCACTCTGTTGAGGGACTCTCGGTCCTGAAGGCCCAGCGGGTTTCCGCTTTGGGAGCGCTGGGGGCAGAGTCGGTCTCGGCTGGGAGTACACTAAATCTCTTTTGTTGGAGACTCCTTGTCAGGCTTCTGAGGCAGACGATGACTGCAACGTTCTTCATCAGGCGATTAGTCTTGAAAAAGACTTTTTCTTTGTTGTTTCAAGTGGTGTTTCTTAAGTTCTGATTCTGAATCTAATTCAACTTCTTCTGGATCAGGCGGTGATACTTTAACGGTATATTAAAATAAAAAATAAAAAAGATTTCGTTCTATTAAAAATTTTGATAAAAGTAAAGCACTCAAAGTAGTGGTTCAATTCGCTTTTCTTAGAGCTTGTTGCAAAAATAAAAGTAAAGATTACTTTAAAAAGAAAAAGAAAAGAAAAGAAGAGAGAAGAGAAGATAGGAGAGAAGCAGGGAGAGAAGAAGGAGTGAGGATGAGAGCGAGGATCAGAAGTGCGGAAAGGAAGGACAGAAGTGAATGAAGAGAGAAGTGAGTGAGCAGAGCCTGTGTCTGTTTATTGCCTGCTACAGGCAGCCCGGAAATAGGGGTGAGGGCTGGCTGACAGTCACTCCTTCTGTGTCCTGAGTTTAGGCTCACAGAAGTTTAATCTAACTAAACTATTGTTTTAATGTTTCAAAATCATGTTTAACCTTCCCAAAAACTTCACCATCTTAAAAGTCAAATTTTTGTCTTCGTGAAAAGATGCAACACGGGTATAATCACTTATCATTCAAAAAGAATTAAAACATGAATTAGGCATAAAACAAAGTATACAACATAAAACAGTAAAGTATACAATACACCGTAGGGCCAAGGACTTATACATATTCCTTGTAGTTCTATCTCAACAAAACATATCAGACATTTAACAGGTAAATAACACAAGTATTACACAAAGAAGAATAAGGATCTGTAAGTCACCAAGGGGAGGGGAGGGGCTGGTTTCTCCCAGACCTCATTCATTAAGTAATAAACTTCATCTGGGCTTACCAATAACATGGTAAAGATCTATTGTATGACCTTCTTAGGCTACTTGGGAATCTGCTAACATTAGGAAGCTGAAATTGTAGTTCAATAGTTATTCAGAATGTATTGGGATTTGGATAAGTATAGAGACAGAGTGAGATGCTGGAATGTCACAGACAGGGTCTTAAAACAGTTTGGCCCCTGAGGGGGGGACTGGGTCATTTTTGCCACGACCAACATCTACCCCCACTTCCTGTCATATGATGTGGAGAGAGAGGACTCTGTTGTCCTTAGTCATTATAACTTAATAAAATAAGTTTTCTCGTGATATGCTTATAGCAAGAAAGCAACACATCGTCCCATTCGGTAGAAGAAGAAGACTTGTCCTTGACCTGTTTGTCCTGAGGAAAAGTAGGTTCATCTTCTTTGGAGGAGGGGGGGAAGAGGAAGCGAATAGTCAGTCAAACAGATTTTGTTGACTTTGTTTAGGTTAATCTTGTCTTGTGGTTGAGAGGTGAGAGGTCAGAGGACGGGTATAGGAAGCGGAGACTCGTGATGGAGACATAAGGGCATGTGATCCTACATTAATAACAATATTATGCTGTTTTCTGGCTCAAAGAGGGAAAACTCTGTTGTAAACTCTGTTGTATGTCTGAAAGAAATTAATGCATGTTGTGATGTAGATGACCGAGATATGACACTGTTTTAAAATGAGACTCTATAAATGGAGGGTGGGGGGCCTACAAACCCTCTCAGCCCCGGGGCCTCACATTAGGTTAAGGCGGCCCTGCCTTTGATCCATAAACATCAATACAAATAAAGTCAATCCAAGAAAATCCCAAGACTTAAATCCTCCCTATTGCTTAATGGGAGAAGTTCTATTTCCCCTTCGACACGATCTTTTTAACATCGGGCTTGAGAGCTGTCAGGCTTCTGCACAAGCAGTCCTCCAAAGACTGGTTTGACAGTCGGTTCCTCTCGTGCGTTTTTATAGAGTTCATCTTTGAGAACGCAGCTTCACAGGTGTATGTTGATCCGAACATGGTGAGCACATACATGGCCAATGTCTTCAGTGTGTCACACTCTTGGGGACAAGAACCCCAAAAGGCGCTGAAGCTTTCAGCAGCACGGAGAGCAGCTTCATGTCACCAGCGGCCTGGATGTCAATCAGTTCACTGTGAACAGCCGCCTCGTGCAGCGGCATCACCTTCCTCACATCAGCGGAGAATTCTCCACCTGGACTGATGGTGAACGGGTCACGCACGAATCCAATGACATCCCTGGAAATGGCAAAGACATCAAGTCTGTCAGAGAAATGTTCCCTCAGCTGTGTGATAAATGTCTTCATGTTCTCTGTGGCCCTGCTGTGACCCGCTGTCTTCAGTGTGCTAAAGTGTAGCAGCCTCCCCGACAACAAGTCTTTGTGGAAAACATCACGTTTGTTTCCAAAGGCATCAAGTGTTTCCACCATATTCACCACAGGCTTTTCTTTCCCCTGTAGTTGTAGATTTAGTGCGTTCAAATGGGAAAATCTGTCCGTTAAAAATGCAACATTGCACATGTATTCTGCGTCTTGCATGATGCGCAGGTGGTCAGCTGCCGCTTTTGATTGACTTTGCTTAAAAAAATCCACAACTTGATCCCTGAGTTGAAGGAAACGCTGCAGAGCTCTGCCCTTACTGAGCATGCGCACGTCGTTGTGGAGTAAGAGGTCGTCGTGAGAGGCTTCAGATTCCTGCACAAGCTTTGGGACTAAACAGTGCTGTGTGCTTGAATTCCCCCTGATGAAGTGAATTATTTTCATTGTTCTGTCCAGAACCTCTTTAAGATCGACACTTCACTTTGTTCACAGCAGCTCTGGTGAATGAGACAGTGAAGTGCGTTAATGCTGGAGCGACAGCCTTCATTCTGCTCACTTGTCCTCTGTTTCTGCCAATCATGGCAGGAGCACCATCTGTGACAACCAGGCTGACTTCTTCAAATGACAGTCCATGCTTCTGAAATAGTTCCTCCAGCTTACCAAAGATAACAGCCAGTGGTCAGGCCCTCCAGTGGAATCAAGGCCAGCAGCTCCTCTTGTAGATCTTTACCATCAAAATGTCGGAGGAAAACGCACATTTGGGAAATGTCAGTATTGTCGGTGGACTCGTCAATAACCAGCGAGAGGAATCTGTCTTCTCTGATCTCATCAGTTACAAGTCGCTGGACATCCTCTGCCAACACATGGACACGGCCAACAGCAGTTTCAGCAGACAGAGGTATCTGCTGAACAGACGCAATGATCCTGTCCATAGATTTGTCAGTGGCCAGTTCCTGCAGAACAGCCACCATGCACTCCTTAAAAAGCTCAGCATGGGTGAATGGCTTGTTCTGCTTGGAGAGAACCAGGCAGCCTGCAGAGACGCATTTGTGGCCCTCTCTTGTTCAGGTGAGGTTGGGTTAATAACTCCGCTGGCATCATGGGAGTACTGAGACTTCACAGCAGCAGCTTTTCTCTGCCGGTCTCTGTCAGGATGTGCCAGTGGTGACGCCTCAGATTGGATTCTTTAGCCACAGCGACAGTTTGGTTGCACATGAGGCACACAGGTGCAGCATTTCTAACAGTTGGCACTCTCCTCTAGCAGCTCCGTCACTGACTGTGGGCAGCACACACACACCCGACACACGGCTCTCTGACCCGTTTACATCCCATAATTATTCATCCCCTGAACTGTTTAGTAGCGTGATCAAGGGTGTAAAACACACTGATGTTTAACAGCCTGTGGATGTTTCCTCTGTCCATTAATGTCATTAAATGGATTCATGGTGTGACAGTGGACACATCCAGGGGAGGCTGTTAGAAGCAGGAAGGAATCAATGTGAACAATGACAAAATAAAATGTTACAATACATTTAAAAGTCCAGAAAAATAGTTCAATAATAACAATTAAAAATAAATATAGTTTCATGTCACATTATGTAAAATAGTTCATGTCTATATTTATTTAAAGTTTCATTATTGTTGCATTTAATGTCACATTAACTTATTATTGATGCTTTTATTGATGTACTTTAGATTCTGACAGTTTCAGTCTGATTATTGTTTGATATTCAGCTTTTTTCTGATGATATAAATCTTTTCTTATAAAAATGAGTTTGCTGATAAAAGAGTTTCTAAATGTTGTACTTTGATTATGATGCAGCATGTAATCTGTAAAGTAACTGCTGATGGTGAAATGATGACTCGTGCTCTCTGAACAGGTGGGACAGTTTCTGACTCGCTGCAGTGATCGGAAATAAAACCATTGTTCTCTTTAGTGGATGATGAACAAACGACTCATCACACAGAAAGTGCTTCTCTGTTGTATTCAACAGCCGACCAGCTGGAAGTTAATGGCCTTTATTTGGTGAACAGTGGACATCGGACGCACACAACACACACACACACACACACACACACACACACCTGACTTCCTGTAGGTGTAGAGGGCGGAGCTTGTATCATGTGGTCCAGGATCATAAACAGGGAGGGAACCTAAGTGAAGTGTGAAGTCTTCAAGTTCAGACTCCATTTTGATTGGACGGAGAAGGAAGAAGGAAGACTAAATTGTGAGGCAGGTGAGTGTTAAAACAAGGTGTTTGTGATGTTACTGTGACGAGTTTATTGTGCTTTCTTTCAGCCACTTATTTATACTTGCTGCCTTTATGTTCTTCCATTGTAAAGCAATAAGACGCTTTGCTTGGAACAGAAACGTGTCTATGAATGTATATTTCTTCCTCTTCAGTGTTTAGAGGATAGAAGTGGAATAGAAATGTTTCTGCAGATGATGGCATGTTGATATTCAGGATTTTATCTCTCATACACTTCACATCCTTCCAACATGTCAGGATTAAGATGTCTCCAAATATCCAGCAGGTTTCCATCTTTCATCAAGTGTTGGATGAGTTTTCTTGATGTGGCCTGTGTATCGTCAGAGCCTGTTGAACGTCTTTCACTGGGTCCAAAGTGTGATTGGAGTTTCATATCAGCTGCAATAAAGTGTTGACAGGTTACAGATTAACACTAAGAAAGCATTGTAGAAATCTGATTCTTATCATTAGGACTGTAAACGTTAATGTAATCATTTACAGATCCTTGAACAGTAATGAATCTACCTGCTGGGTCTGTAGTTATCTGGTCCACCTGTATATAAATGGATTCATGAGTTAGAATCATCTCCTGCATTTGAAGTGCAGCAACTAGAGAACACCTGAGCTGCGTCTCCTCTGTGTCCTCACTGGATCTGCTGCCATCAGATGGGTTTTCTCTAACTGAACTACTGTCGCCTGCAGCTGTTTGATTCTGTCCATCACCTGTTTAACTTTAAGACGATTCCACGTAAGAGATTTCACCTGTCCGGTCTCAGACATCCGACTTTACAGGTGGCAGGTTGTGACAGAACATTTCTCCTGCAGCACGTTTATGAAACATCGAGAACATCAAGTGTTGGATGAGTTTTCTTGATGTGGCCTGTGTATCGTCAGAGCCTGTTGAACGTCTTTCACTGGGTCCAAAGTGTGATTGGAGTTTCATATCAGCTGCTATAAAGTGTTGACAGGTTACAGATTAACACTAAGAAAGCATTGTAGAAATCTGATTCTTATTATTAGGACCGTAAACGTTAATGTAATCATTTACAGATCCTTGAACAGTAATGAATCTACAAAGCTGTGACAGGCAGCAGGTTCAGCATGAGACTCACTGTGAAGACGACTGCTGCTCAAGCTAACAGGAAACAGAAAAAGGCTGATCTGTTGCCTTGTGTTACATTTTGTAAATCCTGACTCTGGAGCTTCATCATGAGAAAACAGTCAATCCTGATACCTGGACTGTCTTTGGCAGAGATGAAGGTGAGCCAGGTTTT
The DNA here is from genome assembly GCA_963678695.2 of Diplodus puntazzo. Taxonomy (NCBI): domain Eukaryota; kingdom Metazoa; phylum Chordata; class Actinopteri; order Spariformes; family Sparidae; genus Diplodus; species Diplodus puntazzo. Next base: position 22,850,394 of record OZ023177.1, read on the forward strand.
CCACCTGTGGCTCCACCTTTCCTCTTTATTCAGTCCTTCCTGCTGTCAGACAGTGTGGATTTCTCCCTGTGTGAGAAGAAGCTGTGAAGGAAAGATGATTCTCTGTCTGCTGATCCTCATCATGTAGCTGCTGTCGCTCTTCATCATACGTCCTCTGTTTCTTGTGAATGTCTGCGGACACGTCTGAGTCAAACGAGTTGGTCTTTATAATAAACTGCAGCTTCACTTCAGCTGCTGGTTCTGTCTGTAGTTCAGACTCTTGATAATGAGTTCTTGGTGGAAGTGTGTCTTCGTTCTCCTTTCAATGTTGTGGTGGATAAATTCTGTGTGCTCGCTCCAAAGCCAGACGAGCACGAGCCTCCATTTCTAGAAAAACCTCACATGCATGTCGTCCTTCCTCATTCTCTGACAAACCCACTATCCTCAGATTGTTCCTCCCACTTCAGTTCTCCATGTCGTCGGCTTTCTCTGTCAGCAGCTTCACTTGAGTTTCCAAAGTGTTTGTACGAGCCTGAAGTTGAACGATGTCGTCTTCTGTCCTGATATACGTTCCTCTGCTTCCTTCACTCTGTCTGTAACTTATTTCATTAATGAAAATACGCCGTTTAGTTTATTTGAGACTCATTTTTCCATCCCCTTGATTGTGTTTGTGACATCTGCATCACAAATGTTAAAGTCAGCGTCTTTGTCAGACTCACAATCTCCATCATCATGTTTCATCAGCGTGCTCAGATTCCAGCTGAATCTCTGAGTCTTCAGTGTTTGTTTTCTCCTGAGACGTTTTATTCTTCTCTGCAGGATTCTTCAAATTTAGATAAATGTTTTACAGCAAATACCGTTTGTGACGAGATGTTTAAGGATTCAAATGGTAACTGCAGGATTTTATCAGAACCAGTAGAATAAAAACAGATTTCCAGCAGCACCGAGGAAATCCTGACAGAACCAAACACTTTTCTTAAAGGATCCCTCTGAGATTTTTAGAGATTTTTGGGAATCCAAACAGATTCTGTCAGAAAAGTTTAAAGTCCTGTTGGACTTGTTGATGAAGATCCGGTCCTCTCTGTTTCACTGATTCTTGTGTTCTGAGCTCACAGTTCATGTTTCACCTCTCAGACCTGAAGATGAGTGTTTGTGTGGAGGAAGAGTTCAACCGAGCAGAACCTCCAGGATCCATCTGTCCGTCTATGAAGAGTGACCGGTCCAATGAAGAACCTCCAGACTTCAGTACTGAACCTGGACCATCAGACACAAAGTAAGACGACTGATACTAACTCATTTATATGACTCATGTTTCAGTGATGATGATGTTTGTTTAGTTGATTTTGTGTTCATGTATTCAGATTTCCACTAAAAAGTCTTTTGTGTCCATAGTTGAGACTTTTCCCGCCTCATGTTCCTCTGTGTGTCTGCTATAAATCTGTAATCTGATCTAAGAGGACAAACAGAAACTTTTAAACCTCCTTTTTATGGACAGCAGCAGCAGTTTGTGTCTGTAGAGCTTCTTAAATCACTTTATTGATGAAGGATTCATGTGATGTGAATAAAATCATGTTGGTGTTTGCAGAGTTCAGTCCAGCAGACAGAGAGCAGAACCTCCAGGATCCATCTGTCCATCTATGAAGAGTGACCGGTCCAAAGGTGGACCTATAGACTTCAGTACTGAACCTGGACCATCAGACACAAAGTAAGAGCACTGAGACGACTCATTCAGTGTTTGCTGGTAATGTTTTGCTGTAGAGTAACATCAGGCTCCAGGACTGAAGAAACACTAACATAAAGTCTTTCAAAGTCTCCTGAACACTAACATGTCTGAACTCAGTCAGATCCTGGAGGACACTAACAAATCTCAGCAGGATGAAATAGATGGTGGAACCATGACGTATGTTTGTAGGCTAACCCTGAAGTTAGCATCGCTCTGGCTCCCTCCACAAACAGCCTGTCACATTTTTGACTTAGATTTTGGATTATTGCAGAAAATAATCTCTGTGACAAACACGAGTTTCTGATACTGACACATTTTGTTGTTTTTGTTTTTTTTACAGTCTTTATTTATTTGTTTCAAATTAATCCTTTACAAGAGTTGCTTGACACCCAGTTTTAAGGTGACTACTGTACATATCCTCTAACCGACCCCGTAGTCCCAACATCCCACAATCAAAAGGAAGAAAGAAGAAAAAATAAATTAAATGAAATAATTAATAAATAAATAGATAAATAAAATTAAATTAAAAAAAAACAAACAAAATTAAAGTTACATAGGCTTGCAGATGTATGTACACATCTGCTTGTAGGCCTTTATTTGGCTCGGGGAATATCTGTATCCTCTTCCATCTCACCTCAAACAACTTAGATACATTCCTAATCCTGTGATTTATTATTTCCATTTTATATACTTCATTAATCAAGTCCTTCCATTTACTTAGTTGGGATGCTACTGGTTTCAGACAGTTTTTTGTTATCTGCTTAAGTGCAGTTACTCGTAACATTCTAAAAAGATACTTATCGTTCTGCAGGCAGAGAGGCTGTGGTGTTCTACCAAGTAGTATTTGCTCAGGCCCCAAAAAAAGTGGGCACTGAAATATGCTTCACATACCTCACTCCAATACTGATGCAGAGCAGGGCAGGAGAAGAATATATGAGTGTAATCAGCTTCTGTCTCACCACATTTTCGCCAACAGCTTGGTGTTACCTCCTTAGAGTGCTTTTCTTGAATAACAGGTGTTATAAAAAAGCGTAGTTGGATTTCCAGGAGTGCTCTCTCCAAATGGTTGAGCTTGTGGTTTTCCATGTATTATTACTTCTCTCCTTTCTTATTTCTGGTGATATAGTTAAATTTAATTCCCTCTCCCAGCTAGTAATTACTGTGGTTTCCTGACACAATCCGATAGATCTGACCTAATATATTTTTTGTTTGAGCGTTGTAAGATATGTTTAATACACAAATTACTAAAGGGTGTATGTCCTTCACTGTTTTATGTGTTCCTATTTCTTTCGCCAGGTAGCTTCTCACTTGCAAGTATTTATAAAAATCTGATTTGGGTAGGTTATATAATTTTGATAAGTTCTCAAAAGTCTCTATTCCTATATCTATAACTATCTGACTATATCGGGTCAAGCCTTTGCTTGCCCAGTTTTTAAAAGTATTGTGATTCAGAGTTGGTTTAAATTCCCTGTCCATCGCGATCTCTCTCATAAATATTAAATCTTTTTGGATATCCTTTGGTTTTGTAATATTTGCCCTGGCCATTATTGTATTTCTTATACATGTGTTCTCAATTTTCTGGATGTCATTGATAGCTATTTTAGCAGATACATATCTATTCCACTATTTGCCAGTTTATTGAATTTCAATTTCTTTCCACTTTGCTACTGAAGTGTTACTTAACCAGACGGTGACTGGTTTGATTAGGGCAGCATAGTAATAATTAATTACATTTGGGAGAGCGAGTCCCCCGTGCAGTTTGGCTGTTTTAAGCATCTTAACCCTCTATGGTACTGTGTTGCCCTCAGGCAACAAACCCATTTTTGGCCTGTCACATCTCCACAATGCATCCCTTTGCATGGTGCAATACTTTAAAAGAGCCGGAAGACCATAAGACCATCGAGAAACCCTTTTTCCCAGACTTTTTCAAAGAAAACAGCTTTGCCATTTTGCCCCTTAAAAAGTGGCTGAAAACATAATTTTCTGGCCCTTTTCCGTCATAAAAAAATATATGCACACCCATAGGTGAGTAAACTTTAACTTTTTATAGTTTAATGCAATTTAATCGCTCATTAGATAGTGGTCATTAAATAGTGGAAAACTTGTTAAAATGCAACGTACTATAATGGAAAATTGCATATGTTGCCTCAAGGCAACAGTGTACCATTATGGAATCAACATGGCAGCATGAAATGTTGGTAGAGTGTGTTTAGGTACATTATATTGCCAAAAGTATCACTCACCCATCCAAATAATTGAAATCAGGTGTTCCAATCACTTCCATGGCCACAGGTGTATAAAAGCAAGCACCTAGGCATGCAGACTGTTTCTACAAACATTTGTGAAAGAATGGGTCGCTCTCAGGAGCTCAGTGAATTCCAGCGTGGTACTGTGATAGGATGCCACCTGTGCAACAAGTCCAGTCGTGAAATTTCCTCGCTCCTAAATGGGTTTCCATGTCAAACCTATGGGTTTCCAAAGGTGTTGCATAGAAAGCTGCATAGAACACCTTTGGGATGAATTAGAGTAGAGACTGAGAGTCAGGCCTTCCCGTCCAACATCAGTGTGTGACCTCACAAATGCACTTCTGGAAGAATGGTCAAAAATTCCCATAAACACACTCCTAAATCTTGTGGAAAGCCTTCCGAGAAGAGTTGAAGCTGTTATAGCTGCAAAGGGTGGACCAACGTCATATTTAACCCTATGGATTAAGAATGGGACGTCATTTGTTCATGTTCATATGCGAGTCAAGGCAGATGAACGAATACTTTTGACAATATAGTGTATATATAATATTCAAAAGCATACCATTCATCACAATCTTTATATTTTATTATATATTGTTATTATTATTTGTTATATTTTCCTCAATTGTCCTCAAGTGTCATTCTATACCACTATGGTACAATGTTGCCTACAGGCAACGAACCCCAACAACTTCCAAAAAAATAATAAAATTTTAAAAATTCTTTAGGTTATGTTTATTTAGTCTATTTTAAGACATACAAAACACTCCAAACATTTTTTTTCCTAACTCGCATCATAATGCGTACCATAGAGGGTTAAGATTTATACGAGGTTTTCCTTTCTCCCCAAATAAATGTATTTATAGTTTTGTCCAACTGAGAAAAGTTCTTTTTTAATATACAAATTGGTAAATTTTGAAAGAGAAATAAAAATCTTGGTAAAATATTTTTTTTATAATCTCAATTCTCTCTGTTATTGTTAGTGGGATCAGTATCCATTTTTGGAAGTCCTTTTTAAGTTGACTCTCCAAAGCCCCAAAATTTTATTGATAAAGCTCACGAAAATCTTGGCAAGTATCTCAGTTTATTTTTTTGCCATTTTAGGTCATTAGATCTAATAGTTGGTGATATTGGCTGCCCAATTATCATTGCTTCTGATTCACCCATATTTAGTTTGTAGTCAGACGTTGCACTGTATTCTCTTATTTCCTCCATAACTACCTCCAGGGATTGTGATATATGAGTTAGGTAGAGAATCAAATCGTCTGCATAGATGGCTAATTTGTGCTCTTCTTGTCGCACCAACAGTCCTTGTATTTTACAGTTTTGTCTTATTCTCTCTGCAAATGGTTCCATGGCCAAAATAAAGAGTAGGGGGGAAAGAGGGTCTTCCTGCCTTGTTCCCTAAAAAAGATTGAAAGAAGCTGATATTATACCATTTACCCGTATTCTTGCCTTAGGTGTATTATATATCATTTTTAACCAGCTAATAAATATATCATTACATTTAAATTTTTGACACACCTCAAATATAAAAGACCAGGAGACCCTGTCGAACGCTTTTTCTGTATCTAACGTTAAGAGGAGCATTTGTTGTTTTGTCTTTAAAGAGTTTTCTATCATATTCAAGGTTCTTCTAATGTTATCTCCCAGAGTTCTATTTGGAACAAAACCCGACTGATCAGGATTTGTAATGTTAGGAATAATAGTTTTAAGTCTATTTGCAAGAAATGAAGTGCGTGATTTATGATCTACATTTAATAAAGATATTGGGCGATATGAGGCACAATCCTTTAGTTCTTTACCTTTTTATGAATTAATGTGATAACGGCTGAATTCCAAGTCTGTGCGTATTGTCTGTTCTCCAGAGTCCAGTTAAAGGTTTTACATAGCAGAGGTTCTAATAAAGTTTGAAATTCTTTATAAAACTCATTTGTGAATCCATCACTTCCTGGACATTTCTCATTTTTGTCTTTTTTATAATATCATATATTTCTGTCTCTGTTATTGGCTTAGTTAGATGATTGTTTTGTTCTTCTGTTGCTTCTGGCAGAGTGATACATTCCAAATACTTTTTAATTTTTTCTATCCAATCTTCCTGTGTTTCCAGAGTATACAATTTTTTGTAGTATTCAAGTTACAAAGTTACAAATTCTTTTGCTATTTCTGATCTTTTTATTTACATATTACCGGTTCTATCTTTAATTTTTAATATACTAGCTTTATTATTCTGTCTTCGCCTCCATGCTAAAAGTCTCTCGGCCCTGGGTCCACTGTCATAATATTTCTGCTTGGCAAAAGTTATTTCCCTTTCTATTTTCTTCATATCTAGGTAATCTATTCTTTTTTTTAAATTTCATCTATTTCATCCAGTATTTGTTTGGATGATCTCTTTTTATGTCCTTCTTGAAGTATTATCAGTTTATTTACCAAGTTATTTCTTTCCCTTTCTCTTTCTCATTATCATTAATCTCGATATATTGTTTTATTGTTGTTGCCATTCTCTTTTTAAATTCAATATAATTTAGAAGAGAGTTGTTTACTTTCTATTGCCAATGTTAGCTCCATAGATATTATGGCATTATCTGATTTATCTATTTTGCCAATAGAGCTTTGTTTTACTTTTTCTAAATCTGATTTAAACATGAAGAAGTAATCTAGTCTTGAATATTTATTATGGGCTTTTGAGTAATAAGTATAATCTCTTTCATTAGGGTGTATTTTCCTTCAAACATCTATGACACCAATTTCTGCTTCTGCCCTCTTTAACAGTGCTGACGTTTTCTCTGCTTTATGTTTCACGTTATATTGACAGTCTAACTTTGGATCCATTATCAAGTTTAAATCTCCACCCATTATTGTTGTCCCTTTTGCCTCTGAAGTAATTAATGCTATCATTTTGGCCATGAGCTCCAGTCCCTGCTCTGGTGGATAATACATGTTTAACAGTGTTATTTCTGTCTCTTCTATTTTAATTGTAAAGAAAATATTTGACCTCCATTGATGCTACCACTTCCCATGGGTAGCTTTGTGTTTTCCATGTGTACCAAATCACATGGATGCTAGGGTCCTTACAAAAATGGGACCCTTCCCTTGCAAAAAAAAGACAATACATTTGCAGCACATGATGAGCATATCGGATGAGCCTACTTTGGCCCTTCCCCTCGGCTAATCTATCTATTCCTTTAAACCTTTTTTTCCCAAACTAAGGAGGAATACACATTTGTTTGCATTAACAAGAATTGTATCTTTTTTCTTTTCTTCCCTTTTCTTTTTTTCTTTTTTTCTCCTTCCTTTCTTTTCCCTCCGTCCCCCCATAACATCTTCCATAGGCCCCCCCCCAAAAAAGGAAAAATATATATACATATGTACTTATCTACAAGGAAAGAAAGTACTCCATGTATGAAGACAAAACCTTTATATTTCCAATCAGTTTTCGTTTACACTATTTTTAATGTTATTAGTAAAAATGGGTCTTTTAAACTAGTCATTTATACTAAACATATTATTGTTATCCCCTTTTTTACTAAAGTTGTCTTTCTCTACCCCCTCCATACGAAACAACAAAGGGGAGATAGAGAGAGAGAAAAAAGAAGAAAATAAGACTAACAGAGTTCATTCAAATAAATAAATACCTCACAGGGGAGAGAGAGAGAAAGAAAAATAAATTATGATAATTATTATCACAGTTAAAAGATTGACATTAATCGGATAGGAAAAAATGAAATAAAGTAGATAGAGCTAAAGAGAGAGATAGAGAGAGAGAACATCATCAAAAAAAAGAGTGATGGGTCAAAGCCATTTTATCATCTACTCCAAATTACTACTTCAGCTTCAGTTAATATCTAAGTTACACTAGTTACTGTCAAGACTCTACAGGTGTCTTACCCCCTCTCCAAATTTCCTAAAGACTTCTCCAAGTATATACACCGTAGTAATTCCGTTCATCATTGTCCATTTCTTCTCTGTGCAGCTTCTCAATAAATCAATTCCACAACTTTTTTCCCATTTTCCATTTTTCAGCTTTTTCTGGCGCAGTCTCTCCTGTCGTGTCTTTCCTCTTCCCCTCGTCTCCGCCGTTCCCCTTTAGTTATCATCGCCTCCCATAAGCCTGTTTTGTGAAGCTTTTCCTCCACATCACAGGTATATGCCCTTGTATCCCAGGGCCAGTCCTGCAGCGTGGGCATCTTCATAAATCGTCATACCGTCTTTTCCGAACACTTTTAGTTTAGCTGGGAATATTATATGTGATTTCACCTGTTTTTCCTGAAGGTGTTTTCAGATCGGATAAAGGCTTTTCCTTGCCTGTTGCACCTTTGCGGTGAGTTCTTGGTTAAAGTAGTGTTTCTTACCTTGAAACTTTTACCCAAGCAGTTTTCAGCACTTGTTGACTTATATCCTAGTTCAGGAAGTTCACCACGAAGGAGTGCGGTCGGGCTCCTGCATTACTTGCGCGCGCAGGAGAGGAGCAGTTCACTCTAGTTATCTTGAACAGGTCTTGATCTATTCTTAGTTTGTCCATGAGGAGTTCTTTCACAAAATCAACTGTGTCGTCTCCCTCAGCTCCTTCTTTCACATTGTATATCCTAATTGAGTTTTGTCGCGATTTGCCCTCTAAATAGTCCATCTTAATAGTCATTTCTTTTTGCTTTTTCAGTAGATGAGTTGTTATGTTCTGGAGGATTGACTCTCTTTCTTCACACATACCGAGTCTCTCCTCCACTTGTTCTCGGGTGTTTTTGAGCTCTTGTTTAAGTTGTTTTACATCACGACTTAAATCAATGAAGGATTCTTTCGTTTCGGCCCAGAATACTTTAAAGTCTTTCCAGAAGTTTTCCAGTTGTTCCGTGATTTCCTCCGTGAATCTCTGGAGCAAGTGCACTCTTCTGGGTTTTGTTTGTTGGTTGGTTTTAGCAGTCTCCTCTCCGCTTTTCTTGCTGGCTTTATGGCCTTTCCTGAATGTAGATTCATAATATTTTACCACCAATCGTTTATTACAGATAATATAGGCTCTTTTCCATTTTTTTTTTCTTTTCAATTTGTTTGGTGGAGGGTAGGGCAGGTTTGTCTCACGTTGCCATCACCTGCATGCTTTAGGCGGAAGTCCGTTTTGTTCTGAGAGAAAATCTTCACACATCATTTTCATGACACACTAAATGCTGAATTCAAGATGAAAAGTATCCACACTTTGACTTTTCTCTGTGAGCGTCTGAGCTTCTCAACAGTGTCGACCAAATCTGGATGTTTTTAACAACAATCATCAAATCAATGTAGTTCTAAAGAAATGTGTTCACAGAGAGAGGAAGAGGAGTCATGTCTCTGTGAAGAAGCAGCCCACCTGCTGTGTTTGGTGTCAGGACGTCCTGAAGGATCCGGTCTCTACCAGCTGTGGACACTGGTTCTGCAGACGCTGCATCACCTCATACTGGGACCAGTCTGCTTCACCAGGAGACTCCTCCTGTCCCCAGTGTGGAGGTAAGACCCAGAACAACAGCTGGACTATGGACAGACAGTCAGAGACAAACTGTACCAAGTCACTGAACATCTCAACATGTTAAAGCCACATTATGGAGAAATTCTCATGTGACCCGAAGAGACTCAAACTTTATATATTCTGATACTGATGGATTGTTATTGATCATGAAAATAATCCCAGATTGTCAAATTCTCTCAAACATTTTTCTCTTTTCAGTGAATGTTGGTCTGCAGGAGGTTTTACATGAACATAAGATCAGTCTGAGGAGGAGATGTGAACGTGTGACTGAAGGAAGTGATGGAACAGGAAGTGATGGAGCAGGAAGTGGAACCCTCCTCAGCAGGATCTACACTGAGCTCTACATCACAGAGGGACAGAGTGAAGAGGTTAATACCCAACATGAGGTGAGGCAGCTTGAGAAGGCTTCCAAGAAGAAGACCTTCAGTGAAACTCCAATCAGGTGCTGCGACATCTTTAAAGCCTCACCTGACCAACAGAGACGCATCAGAGTCGTTCTGACCAACGGCGTCGCTGGAGTTGGAAAAACCTTCTCTGTGCTGAAGTTCACTCTGGACTGGGCAGAGGGCTCCGAAAACCAAGATGTCAGTCTGCTGGTTCTGCTGTCGTTCAGGGAGCTGAACCTGATCAGAGATGAGCAGTACAGTCTTCTCAGGCTGCTCCATGTTTTCCATCCAACATTACAGAAGGTGACAGCAGAGAAGCTCGCTGTCTGTAAACTTCTCTTCATCTTTGACGGCCTGGATGAAAGCAGACTTTCACTGGATTTCAACAACCATGAGGTCGTGTCTGATGTCACACAGAAGTCATCAGTCAGCGTGCTGCTGACAAACCTCATCCAGGGGAAGCTGCTTCCCTCGGCTCTCGTCTGGATCACTTCCAGACCTGCAGCAGCCAATCAGATCCCTCCTTCATGTGTGGACAGGGTAACAGAAGTACGAGGCTTCACTGACGTCCAGAAGGAGGAGTACTTCAGGAGGAGGTTCAGTGATGAAGATCTGTCCAGCAGAATCATCTCACACATCAAGACCTCCAGGAGCCTCCACATCATGTGTCTGATCCCAGTCTTCTGCTGGATCACTGCTACAGTTCTGGACCACATGTTGACTACAGACCAGAGAGGAGAGCTGCCCAAGACCCTGACTGACATGTACTCACACTTCCTGCTGGTTCAGACAAAGAGGAAGAAGCAGAAGTACGATGAGGGACGTGAGACGAGTCCACAGGAGCTGACGGAGGCTGACAGGGAAGTTCTTCTGAAGCTGGGGAGGCTGGCGTTTGAACATCTGGAGACAGGAAACATCATGTTCTACCAAGAAGACCTGGAGCGCTGTGGTCTTAATGTCACAGAGGCCTCGGTGTACTCAGGAGTTTGTACAGAGATCTTCAGAAGAGAGAGTGTGATCTTCCAGAAAACAGTCTACTGCTTTGTTCATCTGAGCGTTCAGGAGTTTCTGGCTGCAGTCTACATGTTCCACTGTTACACCAACAGGAACACAAAGGTGGTGAAGGACTTCCTCAGAGGTCAGAAGTATATTAGTTACTCATCCCTTGATGAATTCTTGAAGAGCACCATGAAGAAATCCCTGTACAGGAAAAATGGCCACCTGGACCTGTTTGTTCGCTTCCTTCATGGCCTCTCTCTGGAGTCCAACCAGAGACTCTTAGCAGGCCTGCTGGGTCAGACAGACAACAGTCCAGAAATCATCCAGAGAGCCATCAACAACCTGAAGAAGATGAACAGTGATAAGATCTCTCCTGACAGAAACATCAACATCTTCCACTGTCTGACGGAGATGAACGACCACTCAGTCCATCAGAAGATCCAAGAGTTCCTGAAGTCAGAGAACAGATCAGAGAAGAAACTCTCTGAGATTCACTGCTCAGCTCTGGCCTACATGCTGCAGATGTCAGAGGAGGTTCTGGATGAGTTGGACCTGAAGAAGTACAACACATCAGAACAGGGACGACTGAGACTGATTCCAGCTGTGAGGAACTGTAGAAAGTTTGTGTAAGTCCAGATGTGTTAAACATTATGAAGTGAGGTAAAGCTGAAGCCTTCAGTATTAAATATCAACACTTTACACACATGAATAATATAAAACCTCAACACTATGCACGTTTACCAAAACAAGTATGAAACCTGCTGATTGAATAAATGATCATCACCAAGCTCAGAGTAGAAATGACATGAAGTCGTCTTGTTTCCAAAACATTCAACTCAATTATTACCCATAAAATGATAATAACACAATGTTTAGTTGTAATTCTTGTGTTTGTGCAGTGGGAGGCATTAAATGAATGAAATGGGAGACGAAAAGCAGATGGAGCCACAGAATAAAATGCATCAAAGATTGAGAAAATACACACAAACACATAAGTGAGGTAAATACATACGAGTGCAGTTCCAACCTACAGTGACTTCACAGTTCACTGATCATCATGTGAACATGAAGCTGAACCAATATAAATCACAGCAGCCTGTAAACTAACATCTGACACGTTTACATCTCACTTACTTCAACACTTTTGTCCTAAACTGTCATTTCTGCTTCATAATTTCCCTCAAGGACACTTCAACATGTATTTCTGTTTATTTATATGGCACTTTAAAAGCACTCACATCAGTTTGTTGGACACAAATAAAACAGCACAACAATGAAAGAGTCACAAGAAAAGTATTACAGGGACAATTACAAATATAATTATGAAGACAGCAGAATAAAGAAAACAAACACAAATATCCATCCATCCATCCATTTTCGTCCGCTTAATCCGGAGACGGGTCACCGGGGCAGCTGCTTGAGCAGGGACACCCAGATTTCCCTCTCACCGGACACTTCCTCCAGCTCTTCCGGGAGGATCCCAAGGCATTCCAACAGATGCCCGAGCAGCCAGGCAACATAGTCACTCCAGCGTGTCCTGGGTCTTCCTCGGGGTCTCCTCCCGGGGGGACATGCCAGGAACACCTCCAGAGGGAGGCGTCCCGGGGGCATCCGAAACAGATGCCCGAGCCACCTCAGCTGGCTCCTCTCGATGTGGAGGAGCAGCAGCTCTACTCCGAGCTCCTCCCGGGTGACAGAGCTCCTCACCCTATCTCTAAGGGAGCGCCCCGCCACCCTGCGGAGGAAACTCATTTCGGCCACTTGTATCCGGGATCTTATTCTTTCGGTCATGACCCAAAGTTCATGGCCATAGGTGAGGGTAAGAACGTAGATTGACCGGTAAATCGAGAGCTTCACCTTTCAGCTCAGCTCTCTCTTCACCACGACAGACCGATACAATGACCGCATTACTGCGGCCGCTGCACCAATCTGCCTGTCAATCTCTCGCTCCTTCCCTCACTCGTGAATAAGAGCCCAAGATACTTAAACTCCTCCACTTGAGGCAGGAACTCTCCCCCAACCTGGAGGGAGCAAGCCACCGGTCGAGAACCATGGCCTCGGACTTGGAGGTGCTGATTCTTATCCCAGCCGCTTCACACTCGGCTGCAAACCGCCCCAGGACATGCTTGAGGTCCTGGCTCGAAGGAGCCAACAAGACCACATCATCCGCGAAAAGCAGAGATGAAATCCAGTGGCTCCCGAACCAGACCCCCTCTGGCCCGTGGCTGCGCCTAGAAATTCTGTCCATAAAAACAATGAACAGAACCGGTGACAGGGCAGCCCTGCCGGAGTCAAACATGCACTGGGAACAGGTCTGACTTACTGCCGGCAATGCGAACCAAGCTCCTGCTCTGGTCGTACAGGGACCGTACAGCCCTTAACAGAGGGCCTCCGACCCCGTACTCCCGGAGCACCTCCCACAGAATGCCTCGAGGGACACGGTCGAATGCTTTCTCCAAGTCCACAAAACACATGTGGACTGGTTGGGCAATCTCCCATGAACCCTCAAGCACTCTGTGGAGGGTATAGAGCTGGTCCAGTGTTCCACGGCCAGGACGGAAACCGCATTGTTCCTCCTGAATCAGAAGGTTCGACACTCGGCCGAATTCTCCTCTCCAGTACCCTGGAGTAGACTATCCCAGGGAGGCTGAGGAGTGTGATCCCCCGATAGTTTGAACACAGCCTCCGGTCCCCCTTTTTGAATAGGGGGACCACCACCCCGGTCTGCCAGTCTAAAGGCACTGTCCCCGACTGCCACGCGATGCTGCAGAGACGTGTCAACCAAGACAGCCCCACAACATCCAGACACTTGAGATACTCAGGGCGGATCTCATCCACCCCCGGTGCTTTGCCACTGAGGGGCTTCCCAACTACCTCAGTGACTTCGGCTTGGGTGATGGATGGGTCCACCTCTGAGTCCCCAGCCTCTGCTTCCTCTATGGAAGGTGTGTCAGTGGGATTGAGGAGCTCCTCGAAGTATTCCTTCCACCGCCCGACAATGTCCCCAGTCAAGGTCAACAGCTCTCCACCTCCACTGTAAACAGTGTTGGTGGAGGACTGCTTCCCCCTCCTGAGGCGCCGGATGGTTTGCCAGAATTTCCTCGAGGCCGACCGGTAGTCCTCCTCCATGGCCTCCCCAAACTTTTCCCAGACCCGAGTTTTTGCTTCCGCGACTGCCCGTGCTGCAGCACGCTTGGCCTGTCGGTACCCGTCAGCTGGCTCAGGAGTCCCCCGGGCCAACCAGGCCCGATAGGACTCCTTCTTCAATGAGAGACCTATCCCCGACCCGAAGGCGCAGGGAAGCGAACCTCTCGTTCACCGGGATAAACTCCAACAAATGGCGGCTGAGCTGAGGAGCTATAAGCAAGCCCAACCAGCTCGTCGCCTCTGACCTTGGGCAACTCCAGAGTAGAAGAGAGTCCAGCCTCTCTCAAGGAGTTGGGTTCCAGAGCCCAGACTGTGTGTGGAGGTGAGCCCGACTATCTCTAGTCGGTACCGCTCAACCTCCCGCACCAGCTCAGGCTCTTTCCCCCCCAGTGAGGTGACATTCCATGTCCCCATGGCTAGAGTCACCGTCAGGGGATTGGGTCGCCGAGGTCCCCGCCCACGACTGCCACCCAAATCACACCGCACCGGCCCCTTCTGAACCCTCCTGCGAGTGGTGAGCTCACTGGAGGGCGGGCCCATGTCGCTCTTTCGGGCTGGGCCCGGCCGGGTCCCGTGGGCAAAGACCCGGCCACCAGGCGCTCGCCTGTGAGCCCCAACCCCAGGCAAACAAACAAACAAATATGTCAAACCAAAATCAAACAAAGATGAAATCATCAGAATCAGCCGTAAAAAGCCGTTTTATACAGGTGTGTTTTGAGGGGGATTTAAAATGGGCCACTGATTCAGCCCAGCTGATCTCCTCAGGCAGGTCAAAGTCTGGAGGCCCACGTGGAGCCGAGGAGCTCAAGCTTCAAACTAAAAACCTTGTGATCGCTGACTGAGCAGCTCAGGCCGAACAGCTGACCAGCTGAGCTACAGCTGCTCATGTTCATGTGCTTTGTGATGCAAAATGTATAGCGTCTGTTTTCATAGTAAAGAGTCAGATTTTATCTGATTTAAATGTTTTATTATCTGTATTCACAGACTGATTGACTGTAAACTCTCAGAGACTCACTGTGAAGTCGTCGCCTCAGCTCTGAAGTCCAACCCCTCACATCTGACACATCTGGACCTGAGTCACAACAACCTGAGTGATTCTGCAGTGAAGCGTCTGTGTTCTGGACTGAAGAGTCCAAATTGTCGACTGGAGACTCTGAAGTCAGTTCATGTGTTTTTTCTCTGTTTATTAAATTTAAATCTGGAACAGAAGTTTTAAATTTCCTTCAGTTCTCACACACACACACACACACACGAAGGTGAATCGATGGTGTAGAACTTTTCTGTTTGCTGGTTGAAGTCTGTCGTGTGATTAAAATGACGTCCCAGGCTGCTTAGACTCCGTACACCCAACAACAATTCCCACAATTCCTTGGGAACAATCTCATAATTCCTCTGCAGTTTCCTTCAGGTCATTTCCTCAGCCAGTAGGAATGAGATGGATCGGTGCTGGAACTGTGAAATAATTCTTTAGAGTAACTGTGGTCAGTTGTGCACCAGAGGCAGGTTCAGAGTTCACCTGCTCTTATGCTCACTGTGCCTGCAGCGTACAGAAGCAGGATGTTGGATTCACTTCTGTTTGCAAATCCACTCAACAGGTTTTCTTTAAGAGCTGTTGGCTGGATATTTGTAGAAAGAAGCTCAGTGGTACGACGTGTTGTCTGAACACATCTGGAGCTCAAAGTGTTCACAGCTGTTCCAAACAGCCAAAGGTGGAGTGAAGAGCTGCTGGAGACACAACAATGGTTTAAATATGGAGAAGACGTGTCACATGTTCAGACAGTCTCTGCTGAAGATGTTCATAGTGTTTCACTCAGCTGTTCATATGAACAGTGACAGAAATAGTTGTGTAACAAATGAACAAAGAGCTGAGAGAGAAGTTCAAACCCCGCCTCCTTTCTCACCTCCACTCAGGTGACCAATCACACAGTGAGGTGTGTGTTAATGTTGGATTGTTGGTTTTAAAGTGACAGACACTGTTGGACACAGATCGTCCTAATGTGACATCAGAAAGGTGTGGCCCCACTCACATTTAAATCTGTCAATAGAAAGTGTTGAATCTTTGAAAAAGGAGCTTTGATGATGTTAAAGTCACGCTGGACAAAAGACACATGGATGTAATTTAATGTCATCTCTGATTGAACACACTGCACGTGTTGACTGTCTGAAACTCTGACATCAGCAGTGTGATATCTTCAATGTTCTAAAGTTTGTCTTCAGTTATAAATGTGACACCATTATTTCACACATGTTGTTTTCACATGTTTAAATCACATTTTAATATGTATTTGAAACCTTTGTTCACACTTTCACAACATTATTCAAACTGTGTGAATCTTAGTGTTCATGTCATCAGGTCTGAAGGGGATCTGACCTCATAGATTTGATGCTGATTGACTCTGAGCGTCTTGTTCAGCTTCATATTTAAAACAGATCTAATATAACATTAAACATTCATCACTGGTTGATTCTCTCTGAACCTCTTAATCATTTGATTCCTTGGTGCTTCTGTGAATAAGAACAGAAACCAGTGTTTTCTTCTCTGTCAGACGATAACAAACATGTTTGTTCAGAACCTTTATGATGACATGTGACGTTTATACTGACTGAAATATTTAAACTCAGGATGATTTTGATCTGAAACAGTAGAATCAAATCTTCAGTCAGTTTCTGTTGGTTTCTGTTTGGCTGCACAACATGAGTTTGTATAGATGGAGCCTCTGGTGGAGCTGCAGAGTTTAAGAGGTGGAGTCACTACGTCTTTATTGAAGCAGCAGCACGTTGTCATTAATATTAATGAGAGCTCTGTTTCACTTTGTGTATCTGACAGTTTTGGACCTGCAGCCTGTTGGGTTCAGGTGTTTGGAGCTTCATTTTCTGAACTTGTTCAGCTCTGAACAGAAGTTTAAACACTGAATGATTTCAAGCAGGAACATTGTCTTCTAAACTCACTTCATTTATTCTTTATTCAGATTGGAGAACTGCAGTTTGTCAGAGATCAGCTGTGATTCTCTGGCCTCAGCTCTGAAGTCCAACCCCTCCCATCTGAGAGAGCTGGACCTGAGCTACAACTACCTGAATGATTCTGCAGTGAAGCTGCTTTGTGATTTTCTGCAGAGTCCACACTGTCGACTGGAGACTCTGAGGTGAGTTCACTGACTCTCTGTTACTGTTGAACATCTTAAATGTTTTATCAACAATTGAAGCTAATTTATAATCAAACATAAATTTGTAAACGTCCTTTTGTTCATATTTTCCTGTTTTTTGATTTAATTTAGTGTGCAGTCTTGATGTTTATTTTTTGGAAACGGAAGATCCTGTGAACTCATGTTCGATTTAAAATCATCAAGTTCACTTCACTGTCTGATGTGTGTTGAAGAAAGAAAGTCTCAGTTTGTCATAAAACTAATAAAATATAAGACTGTGAAGATATGTGATTATAAAGACGACACGGCCAACAGTTGTTAAGTGACGTCTGGTTTAACGCTGACTGAAACCTTGTAGATTCGTCCTGAATATCAGCAGCTCTCAGAACTGACCAACTCTCCTTTCACATAACTGCAGCTGTCAGTATGACCACACCTTCTTCTGTGTGGAGGCGGCGGCCATGTTGGTGTTGTTGACGTATGTTGAGTGAGACGAAGTCGTTCACTGAGCGGTTTAACACAAAACTATATGAGATTTTACTTTATTTACCACAAACAGACACTTTCTCGACTGAAATCAGGTCCCATGAGGTCCACCTGAAGGGGCGGGACTTCCCCTCTCTATAGAGAGGTGTAGTCTGTAGTCCTAACATCAGAAATCTGTTAGCATGTTAGCATGTTAGCACATCCTGTTCCCTCGTCTCAAAGTCTGTGAGTATGTTGAATGTGTTTTCAGTTAAATGTGTGAAATAAGGTGTGTGGTTACCACAGGCTGAACATATTTACACGTTTTGTTCTCCAACATAAAATCCATCATTAAATGTCCCACAGTTTAATTATGAAGCTCTTCATGTGTTAAAAACAGTTAGCGGTTGCTAACAAGTGAATGAGACTACAGAGGTTGTCAGGGACATTAAATGTCCTCACAGCGAACACGGAGACTCATCTCCTCACTAGTCCATCTTTACAGGCCCACTTTAGTTACACACTATTCTAACTGGTGGGAATTGAACAGTTCTGGATTCAAATATCAATGTATGGTAGAGAAGATGTCAGGATGTGAGAGGAGGGGAGATTCCCCTTCACCTGAGGTGTGGGGAGGTGTCAGGGATAGAACAGGTGAGGAGTTCATATGAGGATGATAACAGAAGGCAGCTAGGATGACACTTATTGTCCAGTCAAACATCAGAGGGTCACTGCCTTGGGGAAGGCATGGGTAACACCTGTCATAAAGTATGGAACCACTGTTCTGCTGGATACAAGTCAAGACAATGTGGAAGACTGCAGAGAACACTGTGGCTCTTCTCTCCATGCTGCAGGTATTAAAGAGAAACTGTCTCCTGTGTTTATCTGATCGGCTCTTCTGATTGTCCCTTTTAGAGACCACCCATCAAACTATTCAGAACCAATATCATCTGATAACAATCGGAGCACCTTAATTAGGACACAGTGATGTTGAGCTGCACATTTAAACCTGAACACATCTGATTGGATTATAAATTGATTTTTATCTTCATCATTTATTCTTTATTCAGATTGTGGAGCTGCAGATTGTCAGAGATCAGCTGTGATTCTCTGGCCTCAGCTCTGAAGTCCAACCCCTCCCATCTGAGACATCTGGAGCTGAGAGATAACAACCTGCAGGATTCAGCAGTGAAGCTGCTTTGTGATTTTCTGCAGAGTCCAAACTGTCGACTGGAGACTCTGAGGTCAGTTCACTGACTCTCTGTTACTGTTGGACATCTTAAATGTTTAATTAATAATTGAAGCTAATTTATGTTCAAACATAACTTTGTAAACGTCTTTTTGTTCATATTTACATGTTTCTTGATTTAATTTATTGTGCAGTCACTAAAAAATTCTGTTTCTTTAAGAAACTGTAGAAAATGTAAATTAATGTTTATGTTTTTTGTGAATGGTCTCATCTGTAAACAGAAGATCCTCTGAACTCATATTTGATTTAAAATCATGAAGTTCATTTAAATAGGTTTTTATAAGTAATGTCTGATCACACACACACACACACACACACACACACACACACACACACCACAATTGTAGTTCTTAACAGGGCTGTAACAGGATTTTTGAAATACCCCCCCGACCCGAAACAAAAAACTACAACTAAAATGATCAATAACTGTAGACAATAAGTGTGTGGTATAGGCTATGGTGATTGAGAGAGAGAGAGAGAGTTCAGTAATTCCAATAAGTACAGTAATACATTAGCTTACAAGAAGTCTTACCCTTTTCTCCATCAGAGTAGTGACTCTGTTCTTTGTATGTAGCTGGTCATGGGCTGATAATGGACCTGACTGACTCCACATGCATCTCACTGGTTCCTTCTCCTGCTCTTTCTCTCTCCTCTCCTCCTGTCTCTGTCCCTTCAACCTCTTCATCTCTCTCTCCTGTCTCATCCTCTGTTGAATTTCTAAAACTACATGCAATACCCGTAGGAAGCATGTATTCCTATCGAAAAATGGGGAAAAAAAACAAAACTATTTACCTTACCTTGTTTGGTGTCATTATTTTCAGCACAACCTCACGTGTGACTGTACAGTTATTTTTTCATTTTGACATATTATATTAACACAATGGACCTTAAATCACAAAATAACATAAAATCAGAGTAGGAAAAAGTTAGATTTTTCACTGTGAAAACCACAAATATGTTTAATGAACCAATTGCATTAGTTATGCAAATATACATTTTTGTTTGCTAAATTTATGCATAAGTTTGTGAAATGTACAAAGTTATATGTAACTATTTACATTTAAATGCAGGCAATGCCTCAGAGTCAGGGCTCCTCAGCTCAATGAAGAGCTGCACTGCTGCTCCACATTCAGCTTCTCCTCATTGTTCTGACTCTCAACACAAAAAACCGACTCCACTACACACTAAACTCACTACACTAAACACTATATAACACACTAACTATACACTCCAAACACGCTAGATGTCACAAATCTCTCAACTGTCAAAACTCGCTGTCTCTGTCGCTGTCTCCAACACGTCACTGCTGCTGTCACTCATCCGCCGACGTCCCTCCCACAACTTCCTGTTCCTCAGCAACCAAACTTGCTGCTTGGACACTTTCGTGACAAAAGCCTGTTTTTACTGTTTCTTCTGCACCAGACACAAAGCTAACGTGACGGCAATGTTCGCGAAAGAGCGTGGCGGACATTATTTACCCTCAGTACGGTTTTGAACGTGCCGCTGCGTCCGATCCGTCGACTCGGTAGGTGGGCCGTGTGGGTTGGCTAGCGGCTAGCAGCTAGCTACACACGAACATCCACAGATTCCGATTCCACTTTGTTGTCCGCGCGTCTCCGGATCTCCTCAGACCTGAACAGACTCGATCCAGACTCGTTTAGTCTCATTAATCCCCAATAGTCAGTTTAGATGTGCAGAACAGAACGGGACCAAACCGCCAGCAAAATCCCGGTCCAGCTTGCGTCGTTGCAGGTATTAATCCGCTTGTTTCTTAAGGTATGTCATGGGCTTGAGCTCTGCAGTGATTGGCTCTGGTGCACACGTGGCTGTGGTGGCTCTGGTGGACAATGCTTGCGGAATTTGCAAAGCTTTTATGAAATAATTTATTAACTGTATCATTGCAGTCCAAACAAATCCAACAGGCACACCCTTAAACCAAGCAGCAGCCATGTTGAAACTCTCAGGTCAGTCTGATCCTGATCCACAGAGATATTTGAGTCACACACACACACACACACACACACACACATACACACACACACACACAGATTCCTTGCTTTTATAGAGAGATGAAATTTCTAAGTATACAACTGAGTCATGACCTAATATTTTAATGCCATGTTTAGTCACATTATTACTTTTCCATCCAAACATCCAAATAATATTATTGATGGATAATTCATACTGTGACTAAACATGGCCTTAAAATATTCTGATTCACTGCATGTCCTTTCATTTTTTAGCCTCGGCTACATTTACAGTAGGTTACAGGTTAGCATCTCTATTGGCTATCTGTTGCATCTGTAGGCTAGTTCACTATTGTTCTCATTCTCTTAGCTTAGTACAGTTCTCAACAAAAAAAAAAAATTTTGACTGAATGTTTTTTCGAGCTGTAGCCAAGTCATATTCCCAATTTGTAATTTGTGAAACATGTTACAGGGCATTTTACTTGACATGTGCTATAAAAATCAGATAAGATTTCCAGCTTCACCTCACACCATGTTCTCTAATGCAGACATCATGTTTAAATATTTGACCAACAGTGTTTTACAGGAGGAGGATCTGAACAGCTGTTCTATTCACACTTAAAATGTTTTTTGTCTTTTCTGTGTAATTTTCAATCTATAAAATCAAACTGTGGCATTTTTTTTTTGCCAAGTTTCTCTCAAGTTTTACTCTATAAAATAACTTTTCAACAGAACTTTTCAGTATGCTATTTTTCTACTTCTTCTCATCATCATTATCATTAATTATTATTATTATTAATAATGTTTAAAGTGAGCCTCTTATCGTTTAACAGAAAAATACATCATACAAACAGCAACTTTTGCAGCCTTGTCAGTCTGATGGCGAGTTATCACCTTTCTGTCATCACTAACATGCTGTTAATAATCAAAGAAGCTCTGAGGCTTTACATCTGTTCTATATGTTGTAATACAAGATTTCAGCATTGAGCTACAATCAGGCTACATTCATGATTTTCTACAGTCAAACTAACCAAAAACTTTTTATTGATCATCATTATAGTTTCAGGGTGTTCCTGTAACCATGGTAACTCACGGTGCCAGAGGAGGGAGAGATGCTGAATGAAGCCGTTTACACAGATACACTGCAGACAAAGTCCAGACTATAGTTGTTATTTCACACATGTAGCACACAACAGGAGACTCTCCATGTCAGACGAGTTCTCACGTGTTGACTAAACTCAAAAACTAATTGATAACGTAGCAGCGCGACGAGTCCTTGCTGATCGTCTCTTCTGATTGGCCCTTTTAGAGACCACCCATCAAACTATTCAGAACCAATATCGTCTGATAACAATCGGAGCACCTTAATTAGGACACAGTGATGTTGAGCTGCACATTTAAACCTGAACACATCTGATTGGATTATAAATTGATTTTTATCTTCATCATTTATTCTTTATTCAGATTGATGTGCTGCAGTTTGTCAAAGATCAGCTGTGATTCTCTGGCCTCAGCTCTGAAGTCCAACCCCTCCCATCTGAGAGAGCTGGACCTGAGACTCAACGACCTGCAGGATTCAGACGTGAAGCTGCTGTCTGATCTGAAGGACAGTCCACACTGTAGACTGGAGACTCTGAGGTCAGTAGAGGGTTGGAGTCAGTCCACGCTGGTTTCAGCAGTTTTGTTCTGAACACAGTCAGTATCAAAGTGAAGATCCAGTATTTCCTGTTTTCCTCAGTGAAGCTGTGAGAGGAGAACGGTGACAGGCTTCATGATTGGACAGAAAGACAGAGAGAGAACAGTCAGCCAATCAGACGAGCCAGAAGCTTGTTGTGATCTGGTGTTGAGTTGATGTGAAGACGACTGTTGTTGTTGTGTTCATGTCTACAGGAAGTAAAGCTGGATTACAGCTGACAGCATCACAGGATGTGTAGAGACAGTCGTCCTCATTCATCACATGTGATCTCTCTAAAACACTAAAGAACCAATCAGCTGATCTGTGTCACAGCTCTCAGGTCTACGGTGGCCCTGAAGGTCAAAACACAACAACATTTCACAACAACATCAAACTATGGACAGGGACTCGGGTTCTGTCCAATTACAAACAAGAACGCTGTCCCACCTTTTCTGTAATCTGAGATGTTGATGTGTTTTGACCTTCAGGGCCACCGTACAGATCAGTCTGACTGAAGCCTGCAAATCACTGCTCTGATTTCAGAGAAGCATCATTACATTTAGTAACCATGTGGTGTTTGTACAGAGCAGAAGCTGTGCTGAAGTCCAGTAACCACAGCTGATGTTTGACTGTCAGTCTGTGTATGAACATGTAGGAGCTTTAACATCATATATTCATCTGTCCATCTGTCTTTTGTTTGCTCCACATATTTTACAACAGACTCCATATTTACATATTTGGAATGTTTCAAAGCAGATGAAATACTCAGGTGTGACTGAGACTCTGGTTTTTAACAGCTGTCAATTATCATTAAAGTGTTTCTGCAGCGATGATGCGTTCAGGGATTCTCTGCAGTTTATTTCACTGTGTACTTGAGTGAAACCTGCAGAGTAAACCTGTGAGCTTCACTCCAACACGTTAACATGAAGCTGAAAGGAAGCTGGCTACGCTACACAGCCGCTCCACTTGTGGTCTGAACAGGACTGAAGTCCTGCTGGTCTTTATATCACTGACTGACAGCTGATGGAGGGAGTCTCTGGAAACACTCATGTATCACTTCTGCTCTCTCTCATTCTCTCATCAGGTGGTCGTGATGAAAGGTGGAGGTGTTGAGAGGATCAGCTGTGTCCTGATGATCCAGAGAGGTTGAAGCAGCACCATCAGCTGGTGGGTGGAGAGGCTCTGACTGGGCCGTGTTACTGGGAGGTGGAGTGGAGAGGAGAGCTTCATCCAGCAGTGACTGACGGACCAATCACAACAAGTGGAGATGACTGTCAGTGCTGCAGTCTGAACTGCTCTGAGATCAGCTCCACTGTCACCAAGTCCACCATCCAGCTCCATGTGTTGGGGCCACTAACTGCCTCCCTACTGCCCCCTGGATTTAACACCAACACAAACAAATCCATCCAGTCCAAACACACATTTAGAACTACAACATGTTTATACTTTAAATATATTTGTAATGAACTATTTTCACACATTAAGTTACAGCTCAGTATCTGTGTGTCACTTGTGCAGCCTGACGTTGAACTTGAGGGGAACGTTTTAGACGTGACACCAGTTTGATCATCATATTTCCTGCAGCATCAGTGAACTCCAGTTTAACTTGCGACCCTGCTGGTTTACACATCACGTGATCAACACACACATGAAGTCAACCTGTGGAGCTTTTTCCCTCTGAGCTCAGTGTTGAAGCCGTTCTTATCACCAGCGTTCATGTTCTGGAGCTGCTTTCTGCCGGCAGATGTCACCGTTTCCATTGTGTCGCCTCACTGAGGTTTAACTGAACCATGATGTGAAGGATTTCTCTCTGACTGCATTTGCTATCACATTAAATGGAATCACAAATGAGTTCAACTTGATTTAAAGAGGGTACCGAGACCCGACCCATTGCTGCACAGCAGCTATAATACTTTAAATATATTTGTAATTAACTATTTTCATGAGTTCAACTTGATTTAAAGATGTAATATGTAACATTTCTGCATTAAAATGTGTAAAAACGACTCGACCTTTGTTCTGTATGTTGTTGAGTTGTGTTCTTACATCACAACAATGTTCAAACCAGAGAAATCCACAAGTTTACTCGAGGTGATGGTGTGTTTTTAAGACACGTGAGCGCTTTATAGTTAAACTGTGGGACATTTACTGATGTATTTTATGTGGTAGAGCAGAACGTGTAGATATCTTCAGCCTGTGGTAACCACACACCTTATTTCAGGCTTTAAACTCAAAACCAACTCATCAACTTTGAGACGAGGGAAGCAGATGTAGTCCAACATTCACATTCTGCTGAACTCAGTACTTCCTAGACTACTTGCATGAATAACATGAAATACTTTTACTGTGTACTTTTAGAGTAATACTTTGT
The DNA here is from genome assembly GCA_963678695.2 of Diplodus puntazzo. Lineage (NCBI taxonomy): Eukaryota > Metazoa > Chordata > Actinopteri > Spariformes > Sparidae > Diplodus > Diplodus puntazzo. Next base: position 22,875,238 of record OZ023177.1, read on the forward strand.
CAAAATCCTTAAATAATGTTGAAAACTTTGTAATTTAGTCAATTTTAGATGAATAAATAATTTATTAATGACTATACTTATTGAACAATTAGTTAAATAATTTATTACTATTTTCTGAGACACTTGTGGTCTGTCTGTGAGAGAGAGAGACAAAATGGCCGACAGCCACGGACATCAGACTGACCCTCAGTCGTTCTCATTAACTACTAAATACTTATTAAAAACAAAGATGGGAACATTAATATTTGAGGAGTTTCTGCCTTGATGAATGAAAGAATGATTGTGAGATTGTGCTTAATTAAAGAAAAAACCTCCCGCTCGTATTAAAAACACCAAAACTCTTGTTGCCAAAATGTTCCATTGTGAGCGACAGGAGATTCTGAATGAACTGATGTGGATCGGGAACGATGGAGGAACGACAGCCAGTTCAGAAAACTGGTTCTGTTTGTTCTCCTGCAGACATGAAGTTTGGAACTGAACACGGAGCTTCTGATGGTCGGTGGAGCTCTTGTGTCTGAAGTCTGTACAGCCGAGAGTGTGAGTCTGTTTGAGCAGCACAACATTTCCTACTGATCTGATAGAAAACATCTGACAACACCAGGCTTGTAGAATCAGTTTGACTCATTTAATGCTTCATCACAGACGGACAGAAACCTTCCTGTCCTGGGCCGAGCACCAACCAGACAACATGTCCACAGAACTTGATGACAGGAAATCAGGATTCAGTTCAGGAAACCGTCGTCCAGCTCATCCTCAGCAGCCGGTTCCTCTGCCCACACTTTCAGCTCCTGGCTGCTCTGGTTCTGGAGAAACCAACAGTGACCATCAGCACTCAGCAGATATATCAGCCATGTTTGATGCCCCTCGTAAAGTCAAGGTGAAAGATACTCACACTTTCCCTTCAGGCTCCTGTGGCGGCTCGTCTCCATTGTTCGGATCGTCTTGTTCGTCTTGGTGATTCGTCCTTTCAACCGTCCGTCACCTGCAAGATGAGAAAGAAGAGCAGTGGTAGTTTCACGCCTCTTTGTGCAGGTTCTGTGTATTTGTGGAGGTTTTGAGTGAATTTGTAGAGGATTTTGTGTGTATTTGTGGAGGTTTGTGTGTGTTTGTGGAGGTTTTGTGCATATTTGTGGAAGTTTTTAGTGAATTTGTGGAAGTTTTTTGTGTATTTGTGAAAGTTTTTTGTGTATTTGTGGAGGTTTTCAGTTAATTTGTGGGTGGTTTGTGTATTTGTGAAAGTTTTTTGTGTTGTTGTGGACGTTTTCAGTTAATTTGTGGGTGTTTTTGTGTATTTGTGGAAGTTTTTTGTGTAATTGTGGAAGTTTTTTGTGTATTTGTGGAAGTTTTTAGTGAATTTGTGGGTGTTTTTGTGTATTTGTGGAAGTTTTTGTCTATTTGTGGAGGTTTTTAATGAATGTGTAAAAACATGATCAGCTTCATGATGAGATGAAAAGATCAGATTGTTTTGTAACTTGTCAGGTTTTCTGTCAATCACTCTAATCGCACGTTAGGTGGCTGCTGATTGATCCACATTAGGAGTGGCCCACGTGGCCCCACAGCCTATGGCCCGTGGGCTGACCTATCAGAATGTCTGGAGTCAGTTTTGGGGCGTATCCCTCTATGATTAAGTGACATTAAGTGGAAAATCCCGGTGAGGACGTTTGAGAGTGGTGCCCAGAAAAGAAGAAAACTCAGGGCATGGAACACAAGGTAGAAAACGCAGATGATCAAACAAAGACAAAAGGAGACACTGAGGCTTAATAGACAAGGCAAGACACAGGTGGTGCAATCAAGACAGGTGAAACACATCAGGTAATCACGAGCAGGGAAGCAGACAGGAAGACAGGACGCCAAACTTAAAACTAAAACAGGAACTCAAAAGGAACCAAAGGCAGAGACCATGACACCCATTGTACTAACCTGTAAGTTGGCTCTCAGATACAAACACAGTTCCAGGCTCACAATGACGTGGTCGTCAAAATTGTGCAGACCGTCCTGCCACTCCTGATAGCGGTACGTCATGTGGCAGTGTGGACATTGCCGGAAATAGGTTGATACATCTAGGAAAAAACTGAAATTCAAAAATGTTAAAAGATTTTTCAATCAAAACATCTTCTCACTCTTCAGTATTTGGTTTAAACTTGTGATGCAACAAGATTTTGATTAATGAACAATGTTGCATTCAGAAATCTTTCACAAAATGAGGAAAGATATTAATAACTTACGTTCAATTACACCATTGATGGAGATTATCCTGTCATTTTTGGAGATGAGTTTTGACTCATCAAGTTGTACTGACCCTGGACAGATGGTGCAACTCGCCTCTATTGGATGCAACTCCGTAATGTAACCTGCCCCTGGTTTTACAAGGTCATCAGGTCAGCTGTCTGGGAGTTTTTTATGCCTGTAGATGTCGTGAACAAGCTGCTTCAACTTTTCACCAGATGGTGGACACATAGTGCCTTGTTGCTGTTTGTGTGTACTTGGGGCACTCTCTGTCCGAAACAGGTCCGGGTTTGTCTGAAATAAAGGTCACTTGCAGATGTTTTTGTGGACGCAGGACATTCTAGGTTTCGCACAGGGACAATGCCAGGTGTTGGCTGTTGAGTTGTACGTTACCATCACCCTCCCAAGGCGACTATAATGATGCAAAGCAGGCTCATGGACTGAAAAGCAAAATTTGTGAGGGTCCTTTTCAAATGACACCTCCACACAGAGAGGGACATGGGCTTTCTGGGCAATTTTTTGCCTTTTTATGCAAGTGGCCTTTTTAGCCTCACCAAAAATGTCAAATTTACCATTTCGACAGAACTCCTTCTTTGAGAAATTCCTCTGTTGCAAGTTCCGTGCAATTTTCCAGTGAGCGGGTGTGTTCACACTGACTGAAGTTCAATCCACTTCGTACTGCCATTAAATGATACTGTCTGCAGTCTTCAAGCTCACACTGCACCTTATGCTGGTGGCCCCAGGTTTTCTGTTGGACATGAACAGGCACAGAAAAGCCATGCCGAGCTTTTTGGACAGCAGATATTCCAGTTGTGGCATCTAAACAGACACTCTTCAATGTGTTTCTCACTGTTGCATCTGTCTTCTTAAGGTGATTCCTCTGTGTATGCTTGGCTAAAGTCTTTTTATGACTGATAACTTTGCAATGTGGGCATTGCACCTTTTTCTGGAGAAATTTCTTTGTGGGCTCCTGGGCAGTACATGAAGGTGTGTCTCCAGAGGAAGGGTTGGCAGAAGGTGTGGAGGTAGATGTAGCAGCATGCACCTTTGTATCTGGTTGGGGAGGAGGAACAGTTGGTTTTGAGACAGGTGGAATGGTGGATGGTGAAAGAAGAGGAGAGGGTGTGGCAGATCAGTCTGGATTATCCTTGGATGGGGCAGCAGCTTTTGTAGCACCTTGGCAAACCCCCAGGTGGGTCTCCATGTCTTTCCTTCTTATAATGGATTTACTACATAGAGGGCAATGAAAGTGTATTTCTGCAATTTAAATTGCACTTGCAGATCTTTTTGTCTAAGAGCAAGTAAAGAAAAGTTTAAATTAGCCAATAAAAAGACATAATAGTACACAAAGACACAGACACACTCAAACCCAAACCTTTGTATGTAATGGCATTTTTCATGTGAACATCGAGGTGCTGCTGAAGCTTTGCTCTTTGGCTTGTATTTGGGGCAAAGGGGGCAGTGGAACAGCTTACAGCAAGCTGTGCAGCGTTCCACTTTGAGCCCTGTAGCTTCTTCATAGATTGACTGATGCATCTAGATAACACAGAAAAAGTGCCGCTAAAATATTTGTATTTCAATAAGTAAGAGTATGAAACCAGTGGAATGAAGTACAGCCTTGAAATCCTCATGTCATTTTCATTTAGACAACAAAAACCCTGAGCGTCAGTCAGGATGGTTAGCCACCGTTAGCATAAAAAACTACAACCCATCCACGTTATTCTGTAATTTGCGTGCGTAAGGCGGCTAGTAAAACGACAAACATGCAACTTTGTTGACGGGTTGTGTGTTTTTGTCTTTATCCAGATAAACACATTTTGTTACTTACTGTTGTCCCAACGGAAACGTTAGTAAATCTTCTTCTTCCAACTCTCTCTCTCCTTCTCCTTCCTCTTCTTCTTTATTTTCAGCAGCAGTATGTACACGCCGGAGTCCTTTAAGAGATGCACAGAAAGTTTGTTTCTTCCTGTCCTGACGCTGGAGGTCCGCAGCCAGACCCCTCTCAGACTCAGCGGGTTGTTTAAAGCAGCTGCTGCTGAAGATGGACCAGCACCAGGAGAAGCTCGCTGTCTCACACACCGGAGGGAGCGGAGGAGGCGCAGGTGGATGTAGCTGGAGAGGAGCAGGGCACTGCCCGCAGCAGTGGAGGGGAGGAGGAGGGGGGAGCACACGGGCCCCAGAGAGAGGACCAGGCTGCACAGCAGTCAGATGACCCGGATAACAGAGACCCGGGCCGCTGGGAAACTATGGTGACAAGCAAAAGTGCCGCTTATCGGGCGGAAATGGGACCAAAGTCCTGTCAAAGTAAAGATGCTGACATGTCGGCATCGGAACGCCAAAATAAACAGCAGAGAAGATTTTTCTCAAAAATGCATTTCAAACACAAACTCAGTGTGTGTCCAGAGAATGGCTCTGTTGTTTACCACCAGCAGCTCCTGTGTTCTGGTTGGTCTTCTCCAAACTAGGCTTGGTGAAAAATAGACTGCGATCAAGCAGCAAGACCGAGTCAGTCATCTCACACTGATGTCTGCTGAGCAGGACATCCTTCCTCATTTGGATTTTAAGGACATAATCAGGGCGTTTTCTTCAAAGAAGACCAGACGAAAGCACTTGTAAAAAGCTAAGAAAGTGCTGAATTTATAGCTTGTGCACGTTTGAAATTGTTGTGGTTGTTCATTGTTTTAACAGAAATGCACATTTGCTCAGATGTTTGTCTGGATTCTACTGCAAACCTTCTATAAATGTTGCTCAGCTTCATCTTTTGGTAGCTGGAATTAGGCCATGTTGCTGTCATGGTGCTGAATGGAGTGTGTGTGTGTGTGTGTGTGTGTGTGTGTGTGTGTGTGTGTGTGTGTGTGTGTGTGTGTGTGTGTGTGTGTGTGTGTGTGTGCAGGTGCATGTGATTGGTTCACAGGCCCGCTGAGGCCAGAGAAGAAGCTCCTACTTTGATCTGTTGCTGTTCTTTGCTGATGCTGTTATTAGTTATTATCAGTGTTTGTGCAGACAGCTGATGGTTGCTGATGTTTTTGAGAGTATCGTTTGAAATCAAACTTTCACACATGTTGGTTTTATTCTCACCATAAGTTGCTGTGTGGTTGTTAAATAAAGTGTGTTGTGTTTCTGCTCAGTGGGCTCAGTGATATGTTCATAACAATATTATGCTGTTTTCTGGCTCAAAGAGGGAAAACTCACTGTTGTATGTCTGAAAGAATCTAATGCATGTTGTGATGTAGATGACCAAGATATGACACTGTTTTAAAATGAGACTATAAATGGAGGGTGGGGGGCCTACAAACCCTCTCAGCCCCGGGGCCTCACATTAGGTTAAGGCGGCCCTGCCTGTGATCCATAAACATCAATACAAATAAAGTCAATCCAAGAAAATCCCAAGACTTAAATCCTCCCGTTTGCTTAATGGGAGAAGTTCCATTTCCCCTTCAACACGATCTTTTTAACATCGGGCTTGACAGCTGTCAGGCTTCTGCACAAGCAGTCCTCCAAAGACTGGTTTGACAGTCGGTTCCTCTCCTGCGTTTTTATAGAGTTCATCTTTGAGAACGCAGCTTCACAGGTGTATGTTGATCCCAACATGGTGAGCACATACATGGCCGATGTCTTCAGTGTGTCACACTCTTGGGGACAAGAACCCCAAAAGGCGCTGAAGCTTTCAGCAGCACGGAGAGCAGCTTCATGTCACCAGCGGCCTGGATGTCAATCAGTTCACTGTGAACAGCCGCCTCGTGCAGCGGCATCACCTTCCTCACGTCAGCGGAGAATTCTCCACCTGGGCTGATAGTGAACGGGTCACGCACGAATCCAATGACATCCCTGGAAATGGCAAAGACATCAAATCTGTCAGAGAAATGTTCCCTCAGCTGTGTGATAAATGTCTTCATGTTCTCTGTGGCCCTGCTGTGACCCGCTGTCTTCAGTGTGCTAAAGTGTAGCAGCCTCCCCGACAACAAGTCTTTGTGGAAAACATCACGTTTATTTCCAAAGGCATCAAGTGTTTCCACCATATTCACCACAGGCTTTTCTTTCCCCTGTAGTTGTAGATTTAGTGCGTTCAAATGGGAAAATCTGTCCGTTAAAAATGCAACGTTGCACATGTATTCTGCGTCTTGCATGATGCGCAGGTGGTCAGCTGCCGCTTTTGATTGACTTTGCTTTAAAAAATCCACAACTTGATCCCTGAGTTGAAGGAAACGCTGCAGAGCTCTGCCCTTACTGAGCATGCGCACGTCGTTGTGGAGTAAGAGGTCGTCGTGAGAGGCTTCAGATTCCTGCACAAGCTTTGGGACTAAACGGTGCTGTGTGCTTGAATTCCCCCTGATGAAGTGAATTATTAGTGGGCTGTGCTCGCCAGCCCACTATGGACACCTCTATAGCAAAGCTATAGGTGTCCATAGTGGGCTGTGCTTCGCACAGCCCACTATTGATATTCACCGCGCGTCTTCTTATTATTTTTCATCCTCCTTCCTTTTTTCTGTCGCTAACTTGTCCCACACCGTTGGTCGCATACAAACTAATTATATATCAAAACGTGCGGCTCGATCTGACTCGGTATGCTATTATTTTTATCACCAGAATATACATTTTTCGCGTCGTAAGACGCGAAAAACTGCGAAAAATTTCCCATAAGGAATGAATGGGACGAGGTCAAAAAAGTCGCAAATCTGCGATGTTTTTCAAACATCTCCTGCTCTGGCATACGTTCACCTAGAAACACCATTCAAACTTTAAACTGTAGACACAAGTCTTGTCTATTTGAGTTGTATTTGAACTTTTTTCCTACAATGTATAGTTTTTAAACTCTGACCCCTTAATGACGGTGAGTGATTTTGGAAGAATTCAGGGTTTTCAATGAGTGTGTATGGCGGAATGTTCGTGCAGCTGAGTGAGAGAGCCAACTGACACAGTGGCAGAAACTCAAAATTTTCCTCTGCTATTTTCTGTTTACATCATGATCCCGGCCACAAATGTCACTCAAAAACAGTGATATTTTCCAGAGTTGTAGCCACACGTGTCTTCTTTCTCTCAATGTGTCTACTTTATCGGTAGGATTTACGGTTTTTGAATTAACTGTCTCTAACCGACAAGAGTAGCTCTCAACAGTCCCATTCACTCCAATGTAAATCGGGAGGAGGATTTTCCAAACTGCACCTTTTTTAAACTCGCTCGTATTTCCACATTCCTGAAGCTAGGACGACAAAACTTCATGAGTGTCTTCCTTAAGGCCTTTCTGGCTCGATCGTGAAAAAAAATTGCCGATATCATGTATGATTTTGACTAAATAGCACTAGTTTGACGTCCTAGATTTGAGGCAGAAATCAGTCTCAAATCAGCCTGGGACAGCCGTTGCTACGGGCCCTCACCAACCGTCACCTAGCAACCGAGATCAGCTGGGCCAACAGAGAGAGTGACAGACAGACAGACACACATGCACACACACACACACACACTCACATGCAGACACACACACACAGACAGACAGAGAATATTCATGTTTTCGCGACGTAAGTCGCGAAAAACCTTCGTAAACTTTCCCAGGAGGAATGAATGGGACGAGGTCAAAAAAGTCGCAGACACACAAATACACACACACACACACACACACACACACACACACACAGACGGACACACACAGATTATTAATCAGTTTTCCAGAACGTTCATGTTTTCGCGAAGTAAGTCGCGAAAACCTGCATAAACTTTCCCATAAGGAATGAATGGGACGAGATCAAAAAGTTGCAGACACACAGACACAGAGAGACACGCACACACACACACACACACTCACATGCACACAAACACACACACACAAAGTGAATGAGACCAGGTGAAAAGATCGAAAGGAAGAGTTCAAACATTGACATCTCTGGCATACTTTGACCGAGACGCACCATTCAAACTTTAAAATGTAGATAAAAGTCCAAATTATCAACGTGGGATTCAACTTTTGCTTTAGCTTTTGTAGTTTTTGTTCGTCACGGGGCAAAGCACACAGCCCACTCTCGCGATTCCCCGGTGGGGAATTGTCTAGTTTTCATTGTTTTGTCCAGAACCTCTTTAAGATCGCCACTTTACTTTGTTCACAGCAGCTCTGGTGAATGAGACAGTGAAGTGCGTTAATGCTGGAGCGACAGCCTTCATTCTGCTCACTAGTCCTCTGTTTCTGCCAATCATGGCAGGAGCACCATCTGTGACAACCAGGCTGACTTCTTCAAATGACAGTCCATGCTTCTGAAATAGTTCCTCCAGCTTACCAAAGATAACAGCCAGTGGTCAGGCCCTCCAGTGGAATCAAGGCCAGCAGCTCCTCTTGGAAATCTTTGCCATCAAAATATCTGAGGAAAACGCACATTTGGGAAATGTCAGTATTGTCGGTGGACTCGTCAATAACCAGCGAGAGGAATCTGTCTTCTCTGATCTCATCAGTTACAAGTCGCTGGACATCCTCTGCCAACACATGGACACGGCCAACAGCAGCTTCAGCAGACAGAGGTATCTGCTGAACAGACGCAATGATCCTGTCCATAGATTTGTCAGTGGCCAGTTCCTGCAGAACAGCCACCATGCACTCCTTAAAAAGCTCAGCATGGGTGAATGGCTTGTTCTGCTTGGAGAGAACCAGGCAGCCTGCAGAGACGCATTTGTTGCCCTCTCTTGTTCAGTTGAGGTTGGGTTAATAACTCCGCTGGCATCATGGGAGTACTGAGACTTCACAGCAGCAGCTTTTCTCTGCCGGTCTCTGTCAGGATGTGACAGTGGTGACGCCTCAGATTGGATTCTTTAGCCACAGCGACAGTTTGGTTGCACATGAGGCCCACAGGTGCAGCATTTCTAACAGTTGGCACTCTCCTCTAGCAGCTCCGTCACTGACTGTGGGCAGCACACACACACCCGACACACGGCTCTCTGACCCGTTTACATCCCATAATTATTCATGCCCTGAACTGTTTAGTAGCGTGATCAAGGGTGTAAAACACACTGATGTTTAACAGCCTGTAGATGTTTCCTCTGTCCATTAATCTCATTAAATGGATTCATTGTGTGACAGTGGACACACCCAGGGGAGGCTGTTAGAAGCAGGAAGGAATCAATGTGAACAATGACAAAATAAAATGTTACAATACATTTAAAAGTCCAGAAAAATAGTTCAATAATAACAATTAAAATAACAAAATAACAATTAAATAAATATAGTTTCATGTCACATTATGTAAAATAGTTCATGTCTATATTTATTTAAAGTATCATTGTTGCATTTAATGTCACATTAACTTATTATTGATGCTTTTATTAATGTACTTTAGATTCTGACAGTTTCAGTCTGATTATTGTTTGATATTCAGATTTTTTCTGATGATACAAATCTTTTCTTATGAAAATGAGTTTGCTGATAAAATGAACGAGTTTCTAAATGTTGTACTTTGATTATGATGCAGCATGTAATCTGTAAAGTAACTGCTGATGATGAAATGATGACTCGTGCTCTCTGAACAGGTGGGACAGTTTCTGACTCGCTGCAGTGATCGGAAATAAAACCATTGTTTTCTTTAGTGGATGATGAACAAACGACTCGTCACACAGAAAGTGTTTCTCTGTTGCATTCAACAGCCGACCAGCTGGAAGAAGTTCATGGCCTTTATTTGGTGAACAGTGGACACTGGACACGCACACACACACACACACACACACACACACACACACACACACACACACACCTGACTTCCTGTAGGTGTAGAGGGCGGAGCTCGTATCATGTGGTCCAGGATCATAAACAGGGAGGGAACCTAAGTGAAGTGTGAAGTCTTCAAGTTTAGACTCCATTTTGATTGGACGGAGAAGGAAGAAGGAAGACTAAAGTGTGAGGCAGGTGAGTGTTAAAACAAGGTGTTTGTGATGTTACTGTGACGAGTTTATTGTGCTTTCTTTCAGCCACTTGTTTCTACTTGCTGCCTTTATGTTCTTCCATTGTAAAGCAATAAGACACTTTGCTTGGAACAGAAACGTGTCTATGAATGTATATTTCTTCCTCTTCAGTGTTTAGAGGATAGAAGTGGAATAGAAATGTTTCTGCAGATGATGGCATGTTGATATTCAGGATTTTATCTCTCATACACTTCACATCCTTCCAACATGTCAGGATTAAGATGTCTCCAAATATCCAGCAGGTTTCCGTCTTTCATCAAGTGTTGGATGAGTTTTCTTGATGTGGCCTGTGTATCGTCAGAGCCTGTTGAACGTCTTTCACTGGGTCCAAAGTGTGATTGGAGTTTCATATCAGCTGCTATAAAGTGTTGACAGGTTACAGATTAACACTAAGAAAGCATTGTAGAAATCTGATTCTTATCATTAGGACTGTAAACGTTAATGTAATCATTTACAGATCCTTGAACAGTAATGAATCTACAAAGCTGTGACAGGCAGCAGGTTCAGCATGAGACTCACTGTGAAGACGACTGCTGCTCAAGCTAACAGGAAACAGAAAAAGGCTGATCTGTTGCCTTGTGTTACATTTTGTAAATCCTGACTCTGGAGCTTCATCATGAGAAAACAGTCAATCCTGATACCTGGACTGTCTTTGGCAGAGATGAAGGTGAGCCAGGTTTCCCACCTGTGGCTCCACCTTTCCTCTTTATTCAGTCCTTCCTGCTGTCAGACAGTGTGGATTTCTCCCTGTGTGAGAAGAAGCTGTGAAGGAAAGATGATTCTCTGTCTGCTGATCCTCATCATGTAGCTGCTGTCGCTCTTCATCATACGTCCTCTGTTTCTTGTGAATGTCTGCAGACACGTCTGAGTCAGACGAGTCGGTCTTTATAATAAACTGCAGCTTCACTTCAGCTGCTGGTTCTGTCTGTAGTTCAGACTCTTGATAATGAGTTCTTGGTGGAGGTGTGTCTTCGTTCTCCTTTCATTGTGGTGGATAAATTCTGTGTGCTCGCTCCAAAGCCAGACGAGCTCGAGCCTCCATTTCTAGAAAAAACCTCACATGCATCTCGTCCTTCCTCATTCTCTGACAAACCCGCTATCCTCAGATTATTCCTCCCACTTCAGTTCTCCATGTCGTCGGCTTTCTCTGTCAGCAGCTTCACTTGAGTTTCCAAAGTGTTTGTACGAGCCTGAAGTTGAACGATGTCGTCTTCTGTCCTGATATACGTTCCTCTGCTTCCTTCACTCTGTCTGTAACTTCTTTAATTAATGAAAATACGCCGTCTAGTTTATGTGAGACTCATTTTTCCGTCCCCATGATTGTGTTTGTGACATCTGCATCACAAAGGTTAAAGTCAGCGTCTTTGTCAGACTCACAATCTCCATCATCATGTTTCATCAGCGTGCTCAGATTCCAGCTGAATCTCTGAGTCTTCAGTGTTTGTTTTCTCCTGAGACGTTTTATTCTTCTCTGCAGGATTCTTCAAACTTTAGATAAATGTTTTACTGCAAATTTCGTTTTGTGAGTCATTTTTAAGGAATCAAATGACAACTGCAACACAGTTGTTGTTATGCTGCCTCTCAGCATCTCTCCAGAACCAGACCTGACCTGTTCTTACAGAATTCTTGTAGGAGTTCTAGAGATGTGCAGGATTTTATCAGAACCAGTAGAATAAAAACAGATTTCCAGCAGCACCAAAGAAATCCTGACGGAACCAAACATTTTTCTTAAAGGATCCCTCAGAGATTTTTAGAGATTTATGGGAATCCAAACAGATTCTGTCTGAAAGTTTAAAGTCCTGTTGGACTTGTTGATGAAGATCCGGTCCTCTCTGTTTCGCTGATTCTTGTGTTCTGAGCTCACAGTTCATGTTTCACCTCTCAGGCCTGAAGATGAGTGTTCGTGTGGAGGAAGAGTTGGACCGAGCAGAACCTCCAGGATCCATCTGTCCGTCTATGAAGAAGGACCGGTCCAAAGATCAGCCTATGAACTTCAGCACTGAACCTGGACCATCAGACACAAAGTAAGACGACTGATACTAACTCATTTATATGACTCATGTTTCAGTGATGATGATGATGTTTGTTTAGTTGATTTTGTGTTCATGTATTCAGATTTCCACTATAAAAGTCTTTTGTGTCCATAGTTGAGACTTTTCCCGCCTCATGTTCCTCTGTGTGTCTGCTATAAATCTGTAATCTGATCTAAGAGGACAAACAGAAACTTTTAAACCTCCTTTTTATGGACAGCAGCAGCAGTTTGTGTCTGTGGAGCTTCTTAAATCACTTTATTGATGAAGGATTCATGTGATGTGAAGAAAAACATGTTGGTGTTTGCAGAGTTCAGTCCAGCAGACAGAGAGCAGAACCTCCAGGATCCATCTGTCCGTCTATGAAGAGTGACCGGTCCAAACCTGAACCTCCATACTTCAGTACTGAACCTGGACCATCAGACACAAAGTAAGAGCACTGAGACGACTCATTCAGTGTTTGCTGGTAATGTTTTGCTGTAGAGTAACATCAGGCTCCAGGACTGAAGAAACACTAACATAAAGTCTTTGAAAGTCTCCTGAACACTAACATGTCTGAACTCAGTCAGATCCTGGAGGACACTAACAAATCTCAGCAGGATGAAATAGATGGCGGAACCATGACGTATGTTTGTAGGCTAACCCTGAAGTTAGCATCGCTCTGGCTCCCTCCACAAACAGCCTGTCACATTTTTGACTTGGATTTTGGATTATTGCAGAAAATAATCTGTGTGACAAACACGAGTTTCTGATACTGACACGTTTTGTTCTGAGAGAAAATCTTCACACATCATTTTCATGACACACTAAATGCTGAATTCAAGATGAAAAGTATCCACACTTTGACTTTTCTCTGCGAGCGTCTGAGCTTCTCAACAGTGTCGACCAAATCTGGATGTTTTTAACAACAATCATCAAATCATTGTAGTTCTAAAGAAATGTGTTCACAGAGAGAGGAAGAGGAGTCATGTCTCTGTGAAGAAGCAGACCACCTGCTGTGTTTGGTGTCAGGACATCCTGAAGGATCCGGTCTCTACCAGCTGTGGACACTGGTTCTGCAGACGCTGCATCACCTCATACTGGGACCAGTCTGCTTCACCAGGAGACTCCTCCTGTCCCCAGTGTGGAGGTAAGACCCAGAACAACAGCTGGACTGTGGACAGACAGTCAGAGACAAACTGTACCAAGTCACACTGAACATCTCAACATGTTAAAGCCACATTATGGAGAATTGTGAGAAATGTTGTGTGATTTGGCGCCCCCCCACAGTTTCTGAGTGCAACACCACTGTAGTAAAAACAAATCCCAGGTGTGTAACAGTTTGTCAGACATAATATAGGTGCTGACTGCAAACACAACTCATGACATCATCACAATGTGACGTGTTGAAGTGAACACGTATGTGAGGCTGTGATCCTACAAGTGACAGAGACACCGTTCACCTGTTACAACACACCTGGGGTCCGTTTCACAAAGCAGGTTTAGTGAAAACTCTGAGTCTGTTAACCCTGAAATGAGGGAAACTCTGAGTTTTCCGTTTTACAAAGGGAGGTAACTCAAACCAGAGAAAGAGGGGTAACTCTAGCCTGTTTCACAGAGAGAGGTAACTTAAGCTCTCGGTCAGTTACCATGGTAACATACGCTTTGAAACTAACCTGGTCGGGACCAGGTTTTTCTCAACAAACCTCGAGTTTCTCTCTGTCTCCGCCCTCTTTCAGCCACACACGGTATTTGATTTCCTCATTCATTCAGTCAGCAGGCGAGTTTTGGCGTAGTATAGTTCTGCCGTCTGTTTTTTGAGAAAATCATTGCAATAATCAGTCAGTAGTCCTACATTAGAAGTTATAATAGGTGGCGACTATTTTCACTACCATGGCGTGTCCTTTTGATAATGATCCCGTGGATGAAGGTGCAGCATTACTGCGCAGAGAATTAAATATTCGTCGGGAGATGATTATCAGACCGCGCACAGATGTTCTTGCATTTCCAGACAATTATCTTTTTGAGCGGCACCGTTTCACGTCACAGTCCATCATTTACATACACAACCTAATCCGTCCTTACATTTCCAACATTACCAACCGAAGTCAAGCTCTCACATCCCAGCAGATAGGGTGTGCTGCGCTGCGTTTTTTTTGCAAATGGGAGTTTTTTTTTTTTTTATTATACAACGTCGGAGATGCAGAGCACTTGAGCAACTGTATGCAGAGCGGTCAGAAAAGTGTGCCTCGCCCTGAAACGCTTCTACCCATCTTTAGTTTAAACAGGCTTAATTGTTTAACAGAACATGATATAGATGAGAAGACATTTATGTGTGTGAAAACAGCATTATGTTGGGAATAAAACAACTATACGGTCAAACAGCCACTTAATATTTACTTTACAATGTAAAACATGATCAAACCGAGGAATCCCCATGAGATTATGCCGAGGTCTAATGTTTTTATGTTTCTTCTTAAGTTGCTGCCAAGTGCGCTTCTCCCCCGCGGGGTTGCACCTAAATGAAATAAATTAATAGGCTACCACTCAAGCAATTTCCCCCTGTAATATTATTGTGATTGCAAAGGACTACATTTAAACTAACGCATTGACCCGAGCAGCAATGTTCTCCCACACCGTCTCCCTCTCTTTTGCTGTTGCAGCGGTGTTACACTTCCTTCTAAAAACGTGCGCAGACTCACCGTATGAGCGCATTAATATTTCTAATTCCAGCGGGGTGAGAAACGTAGCCGCCCTCTTCCCCGTTGCCATGGTGACTCATCGAATCGGGGCTCCATTGACGCTGTCTTTCTATACTTGTGGTGCACGCGCTTAACTCCAGGTGAAACTACTCTGAGTTGATCAAACTAACTCAAATCTGCTGCTCTGGAACCGAAAACTCAGAGTTTCCTATCTCAGACTAGATCAACTCAGAGTTCAGGGTTAGACTCAGAGTTTGTTGAACCTGCTTTGTGAAACGGACCTCTGACCATCAACACGACTCTGAAGCTGCTGCTTTAACCTCCAAAAGTTACAACATGTTGCTTTAAACATCTCAGCTTCTACATGTCATTACATTTATTTAGAGACTTCGGAGGCATTCAGACCAAACACCAGGACAAATTACTAGATTGTCTAGATTACACACAAAGTCAATGAAAAGACCAGAAGAGACTCAAACTTTATATATTCTGATACTGATGGATTGTTATTGATCATGAAAATAATCCCAGATTGTCAAATTTTCAAATTTTTCTCTTTTCAGTGAATGTTGGTCTGCAGGAGGTTTTAGATGAACATAAGATCAGTCTGAGGGGGAGATGTGAACGTGTGACTGAAGGAAGTGATGGAACAGGAAGTGATGGAACAGGAAGTGGAACCCTCCTCAGCAGGATCTACACTGAGCTCTACATCACAGAGGGACAGAGTGAAGAGGTTAATACCCAACATGAGGTGAGGCAGCTTGAGACAGCTTCCAAGAGGAAGACCTTCAGTGAAACTCCAATCAGGTGCTGCAACATCTTTAAAGCCTCACCTGACCAACAGAGACGCATCAGAGTCGTTCTGACCAACGGCGTCGCTGGAGTTGGAAAAACCTTCTCGGTGCTGAAGTTCACTCTGGGCTGGGCAGAGGGCTCCGAAAACCAAGATGTCAGTCTGCTGGTTCTGCTGTCGTTCAGGGAGCTGAACCTGATCAGAGATGAGCAGTACAGTCTTCTCAGGCTGCTCCATGTTTTCCATCCAACATTACAGAAGGTGACAGCAGAGAAGCTCGCTGTCTGTAAACTTCTCTTCATCTTTGACGGCCTCGATGAAAGCAGACTTTCACTGGATTTCAACAACCATGAGGTCGTGTCTGATGTCACACAGAAGTCATCAGTCAGCGTGCTGCTGACAAACCTCATCCAGGGGAAGCTGCTTCCCTCGGCTCTCGTCTGGATCACTTCCCGACCTGCAGCGGCCAATCAGATCCCTCCTTCATGTGTGGACAGGGTAACAGAAGTACGAGGCTTCACTGACGTCCAGAAGGAGGAGTACTTCAGGAGGAGGTTCAATGATGAAGATCTGTCCAGCAGAATCATCTCACACATGAAGATCTCCAGAAGCCTCCACACCATGTGTCTGATCCCAGTCTTCTGCTGGATCACTGCTACAGTTCTGAACCACATGTTGACTGCAGACCAGAGAGGAGAGCTGCCCAAGACCCTGACTGACATGTACTCACACTTCCTGCTGGTTCAGACAAAGAGGAAGAAGCAGAAGTACGATGAGGGACGTGAGACGAGTCCACAGGAGCTGACGGAGGCTGACAGGGAAGTTCTTCTGAAGCTGGGGAGGCTGGCGTTTGAACATCTGGAGACAGGAAACATCATGTTCTACCAAGAAGACCTGGAGCGCTGTGGTCTTAATGTCACAGAGGCCTCGGTGTACTCAGGAGTTTGTACACAGATCTTCAGAAGAGAGAGTGTGATCTTCCAGAAAACAGTCTACTGCTTTGTTCATCTGAGCGTTCAGGAGTTTCTGACTGCAGTCTACATGTTCCACTGTTACACCAACAGGAACACAGAGGTGGTGAAGGACTTCCTGGGAGGTTGGAGGTATAAAAGTGACTCAGCCCTCGATGACTTCCTAAGGAGTGCCATGGAGAAATCCCTGGACAGTAAAAATGGCCACCTGGACCTGTTTGCTCGCTTCCTTCATGGCCTCTCTCTGAAGTCCAACCAGAGACTCTTAGCAGACCTGCTGGGTCAGACAGACAACAGTCTAGAAATCATCCAGAGAGCCATCAACAACCTGAAGAAGATGAACAGTGATGAGATCTCTCCTGTCAGAAGCATCAACATCTTCCACTGTCTGACGGAGATGAACGACCATTCAGTCCATCAGGAGATCCAAAAGTTCCTGAAGTCAGAGAACAGATCAGAGAAGAAACTCTCTGAGATCCACTGCTCAGCTCTGGCCTACATGCTGCAGATGTCAGAGGAGGTTCTGGATGAGTTGGACCTGAAGAAGTACAGAACATCAGTCCAGGGACGACAGAGACTGATTCCAGCTGTGAGGAACTGTAGAAAGGCTGTGTAAGTCCAGATGTGTTAAACATTATGAAGTGAGGTAAAGGTGAAGCCTTCAGTATTAAAGATCAACACTTTACACACATGAATAATATAAAACCTCAACACTATACACGTTTACCAAAACAAGTATGAAACCTGCTGATTGAATAAATGATCATCACCAAGCTCAGAGTAGAAATGACATGAAGTCGTCTTGTTTCCAAAACATTACACTCAATTATTCCCCATAAAATGATAATAACACAATGTTTAGTTGTAATTCTTGTGTTTGTGCAGTGGGAGGCATTAAATGAATGAAATGGGAGATGAAAAGCAGATGGAACCACAGAATACCAAGCATCAAAGATTGAGAAAATACACACAAACACATAAGTGAGGTAAATACATACGAGTGCAGTTCCAACCTACAGTGACTTCACAGTTCACTGATCATCATGTGAACATGAAGCTGAACCAATATAAATCACAGCAGCCTGTAAACTAACATCTGACACGTTTACGTCTCACTTATTTCAACACTTTTGTCCTAAACTGTCATTTCTGCTTCATTATTTCCCTCAAGGACACTTCAACATGTATTTCTGTTTATTTATATGGCACTTTAAAAGCTCTCACATCAGTTTGTTGGACACAAATAAAACAGCACAACAATGAAAGAGTCACAAGAAAAGTATTACAGGGACAATTACAGATATAAATATAAAGACAGCAGAATGAAGAAAACGGACAAACACAATTATGTCAAACCAAAATCAAACAAAGATGAAATCATCAGAATCAGCCATTAAAAGCCGTTTTATACAGGTGTGTTTTGAGGGGATTTAAAATGGGCCACTGATTCAGCCCAGCTGATCTCCTCAGGCAGGTCAAAGTCTGGAGGCTCATGTGGAGCCGAGGAGCTCAAGTTTCAAACTACAAACCTTGTGATCGCTGACTGAGCAGCTCAGGCCGAACAGCTGACCAGCTGAGCTACAGCTGCTCATGTTCATGTGCTTTGTGATGCAAAATGTAAAGAGTCTGTTTTCATAGTAAAGAGTCAGATTTTATCTCATTTAAATGTTTTATTATCTGTATTCACAGACTGACTCTCTGTCGACTCTCAGAGACTCACTGTGAAGTCGTCGCCTCAGCTCTGAAGTCCAACCCCTCACATCTGACACATCTGGACCTGAATCAGAACAGACTGACTAATTCTGCAGTGAAGCGTCTGTGTTCTGGACTGGAGAGTCCAAACTGTCGACTGGAGACTCTGAAGTCAGTTCATGTGTTTTTTCTCTGTTTATTTAATTTAAATCTAGAGCAGAATTTTTAGATTTCCTTCAGTTCACAAACACACACACACACACACACACACACACACACAGCTCAGTCTGATCAGTGATGAAGATGATGGAGGATGAAGCTCTCAGTCAGTCAGCTGTGTGTTGATGGAGCTGACAGTGGTGATGAAGATCTGTGCTTTGATTACAGCTTTCTATGTGTGTGAGACAGAGCTGCTCGTTTGTGTTGAAGGTGAACCGATGGTGTAGAACTTTTCTGTTTGCTGGTTGAAGTCTGTCGTGTGATTAAAATGATGTCCGTATATCCAACTACAATTCCCACAATTCCTTGGGAACAATCCCATAATTCCTCTGCAGTTTCCTTCAGGTCATTTCCTCAGCCAGTAGGAATGAGATGGATCGGTGCTGGAACTGTGAAATAAATGAAGTTTTATAAAAGCCGTTTCCTCCGAACCGCAAGGCCAGGTCGAGGACCAGAGACATGTAGCCGTCCAGCTCTTGCCTGCGTTCGGGGAAAGATGAGCATATGATGTCATGGTACAGGGAGAAAGAGAGGTTGAATTCTACAGCGGTGAGTTCTTTGGAGCGGGTGGACAGGGGTTGCTTAAGCTGGATTGGACCGAGTACAGTTTGTAGTTCTCTGGGTACATGGGGGTTGCAAGTGGACGAATGTATTAGGTGGGCGAGGTCAACGTAGTTACCCGCGAGAATCTGTTGGCGGAGAGTGAGTGACACGGGAGATGGGCGAGCGAAGCGACTGGGCGTGCTGGAGGTAGTGCTGTGGCTAGAGTAAAGTTATTGTTGGGGGGGGATAGGTGTTAAAAATCCAGGATCCGGCTGTGGGGGGAGCTGTGGAAAAAACAGGTGGGACAGGGAAGTTAGGAAAAAGAGAAGAAGAAAGGATGCTGGGATGGAGGGATGTGTGTGCTCGGGTTGTTTGTGAAGCGTGAGGTAAGGAAGAAGAGTTAGGAGCGAGAAATGCTGGCTCTGGGTTTAGTACAACCTGGCCCTCTGGGAGGACTGTTGAGTGAGGTTGAGCTGAATGCGTGATGACGTCATCGGCGTTGCGATGAGAGAGAGGCCGTGAACCCGGAAGTGGCCGTGGAGTTCTGCGGCGTGGGATGCTGCTCTGCTGGGAGTTGGTGAAGAGTTGGAACAGCTTAGCCTTGTTGTCGGTGCGGTGGAAGTTGATGTTCCGCTCTGTGAGGGCTCACTTAAGGCGAACGACCGTCCACTACGAAATGTTTGGAGACGCGGGACTATCAGCGAGATGGCGAGGTGAGGCCGGGTCAGGAGGCTTCGCCTGGAGCGGCTGGAGGAAGGAGTGTCGGCGGAACCGACACTCCTTCCATCACATTCCGCCGATGGATGGAGGCTGGGAGTGTCTGATGACGTGGATGGTTGAGCGGGTTCGGGCTGGCCTACGCGGAGGGATAATCGGTGATGGAGAAGACTTTGGGATATCGTCAAACAATTCACTGTCTGACGGGTTGAGTGCGAGTTTGTTCTCCATGTTTAAGGTACTTCTTCTTTTCGTGTTTTTTTAATTTTTTTGGTTTTGACGATGTCGAGAATCAGTCAAAGAGGGAGTGAACGGATGAGGTGTGCTTAAATATATGTCGGGTGGAAATGAGATGAGTTCGAGGCGTGGTCTCTGTTCCTGAACCTAGTTATACATATCACATTCTGTTCGCTTCCCAAGCTGCCGGCCGCATCCACCAGTTCAACCAAGGAATGTACTGGGGCACGCTGGACACAGAGCTTTATTGCCGCGTCTTTTCAGCACGTGCCTCGCTTAATTGCGTCATGTGCGGCGCCCCATCACATCCCACCACAACTTGCACCCTTTCCGCTTCTCTACCTCCTACTTCCTTTCATACTAACCACAAGCCGGCCGTTTTCCACAACACGCCCCCAACAGCCCCTCCTCCATCCATCACTCCTAAACCAGTCAACATCCAACTGATCGCTCTCGGCCCTCTCCCTAAAGGAGTCAACAAAAGAGGCAGACCGGTCTTATATCAGGGAGGGAGGATGGTCTGCAACAACTTCAACGATCTCGGTTGCAAAGTTTCAAGCTGTCGCTTCCTACATACCTGCTCCTTCGGCAGCGGAGCCCACGTCAGGTCCACCTGTCCACATAACCCCACCAAACACAGCCTGTGTAAGTATCTGAACACACCCATCAACATCCAAGCTCTTTCTGATGCTTTAAAATGTCACCCCGACCGCAAGTTTGTTCATTACCTCATCCAAGGATTCAAAAACGGATTTCATCCAGGTCTACTAGTCCCACCAGATTCCTCATATTCATGCCACAACCTACAGTCCGCCACCTCCCAGCCCGACATAGTAGACAAACTCTTGGACCAAGAAATCAAAGATAGATTCATGATCGGTCCATTCCCCATTCAACCATTCAGTCCATTCAGAATCAGTCCAATCGGCATCGCCACCAGGAAATATTCAGGAAAAAAGAGACTCATCATAGACCTCTCATCCCCCCACAGCTCGTCATCCCAAGCATCAACAGCCTAATCCCGAGCCCAGACCTTTCCATGCACTACGCAACAATAGATCACGCCATCTCCCTCATCAGTACAGCCGGCCAAGAAGCTTGGTTGGCTAAAGCAGACATCACCAGCGCATTTAAAATCATTCCCATCCACCCAGACTTCTGGCATCTCTTCGGCGTTCAGTGGAGGGGCGCATGCTACTTTGCTGTACGCCTCACCTTCGGGTACAAAAGCAGCCCAAAAATATTTGATTCCTTATCCGAAGCACTCTGCTGGATCCTGCTGAACAAGCACAGACTACCCTACATCATTCACGCCATCCTCTTCTCCCCCGTCACACGGTCTCAACACACTGATCTCAGCCTTCAACGAGCTCGGAGTCCCCCTCTCCCCAGAGAAAACCGAGGGCCCCAGCACATCCCTGGAATTCCTCGGCATTTCCCTCACTCCAAGCATCCCTGCCCACCGAGAAAGTACACCAAATTTCCTTAATCATTTCAAACTTCCTCCTGGCACACAAATGCACCAAATGTCAACTCCTCTCGCTACTCGGCCACCTCAACTACGCAATCCGCATCATCCCACAAGGTCGATCCTTCCTGTCACACCTGGTTTCCATAGCCGCCTCCATCCCATCACTCCACGACAACATCACACTGGACAACCCATGCAAAATGGAGATTAAACTATGGCACCACTTCCTCTCATCTTGGAATGGCATCTCCTTCTTTTACATCACACACATCACTTCATCAGTTGACATCGAACTATCCACAGAAGCAGCTCCTTCCGTCGGCTTCGGCGGCTACTTCAGCGTTAAGTGGTTTTCAGCCAAATGGCCCCCGAATTCTCAGCGCTCTATCCTTCCTCCGCCATCTACGAAATGTACCCAGTCATCATTGCAGCTATTCTTTGGGGCCACAAATGGTCAAAGAAAATGATCACTATCCACTCCGATAACACCGCCGTCGTAGACATCATCAATACCCTTAGTGATGATGTTCACACTGCCTAGACATCATGCAGTTCGTCAGGAAACTCACCCTAGTCTCGGCACAACACCAATTTATCATCCGAGCAGCTCACATCCCCAGCCATCAAAACACAATCGCTGATGCACTCTCCCGTTTCTCATTGCAGAAATTCAGACAACTGGCGCCAGCCTCCGACTCTCTCCCGACTCCAGTCCCACCGTTTTCTGCCACCATCTTCAATTGACTCCTGAGCTGCAAAACCTGGTTTCCATTTCTCAAGACGCCATCCTAAACAGCGTCGCTCCCCGTACACTTTTATCGTACATGACCGGATGGAATTGCTTCAAAACCTTCCACGCCTCTCATAACATTCCGTTTCCTTCGCTTGACGTATTAACCCTATCGAGCTTTATCTCATTCGCACATTCCATGCTGAAGATTAAACCCTCCACCATCCAGGCCTACATAAGCGGCATCAACTTCTTCACCAGACTAACCTCCGGGGCGCCATGCCAAGCCACTTCCCATTCTCACAGAACGATGTTAATCAAAGGTCTCCGCAAGACAGAAGCCCATACTCTACCGAAACGTTCGACCCTAACCTCAGATCTCCTCATCCAATGCATCAGAACCCTCCGCTCAGGCTATTCATCCCCATACGTCGACAAGGTCCTGGAATCCATGTTCCTTCTAGCATTCTTCGGCTTTCTGCGCTGCTCCGAATTCACGGCTTCTACCTCTAAATACAACCCATCTTGCCAAGTATCCATTTCAAACATTTCCACTCCGTCCACCAACACCCTTATTTACCACCTCAAATGCAGCAAGACCAACCAGTCCGGTCCACCTCAACCCATCTATCTCTTCCGCCTAGACTCGTACATCAGTCCTTTCGAACCGTTACAAGAATACATCAACTCTAGGCTAGCCAGCAGAGCCTCCCCCCAGGACCCTCTGTTCGTCACGGAAACAGGAAAAGTAGCCACACGCCATTGGTTCCACCGTCACCTCCGCCAAATCCTGTCTGAATCTGGAATACCCCCTGATCAGTACTCAGGGCACTCCTTCCGCATTGGAGCCACCTCCTCCGCCTCAAAGCAGGGGATCCCCGACCACATCATCAAAACCCTTGGCCGATGCTCTTCCCCCGCTTACCACACATACATCCACAAAAACATAAATTACATCAGAAATGCTCACGCTCACCTGTCTCACTGAAGTTTCCTTGGGGGCTCACGAAGAGATCAAAGACGGCTCCCCCACTCAGCGTCTCCACACCCACTCCGTTCCTCCCGTTCCTCTCGTCAAACTCCCCCCTCCATCCTCTCATCCCACCAGCTTCTCTCCCTTTCTATCTACCCTCACCCGTCCTTCCTAAACCCCCTCATCCCTCGACCCTTTCCCTCCCAGTATTCAACATATGTCATTAGGTGTAATAAATTCCTGTTTTCATTCAATTCAGCCTTTGGCGTGGTCTTTGTTAGTGAATTCTTTAGAGTAACTGTGGTCAGTTGTGCACCAGAGGCAGGTTCAGAGTTCACCTGGCTCTTATGCTCACTGTGCCTGCAGCGTACAGAAGCAGGATGTTGGATTCACTTCTGTTTGCAAATCCACTCAACTGGTTTTCTTTAAGAGCTGTTGGCTGGGATATTTGTAGAAAGAAGCTCAGTGGTACGACGTGTTGTCTGAACACATCTGGAGCTCAAAGTGTTCACAGCTGTTCCAAACAGCCAAAGGTGGAGTGAAGAGCTGCTGGAGACACAACAATGGTTTAAATATGGAGAAGACGTGTCACATGTTCAGACAGTCTCTGCCGAAGACGTTCATAGTGTTTCACTCAGCTGTTCATATGAACAGTGACGGAAATAGTTGTGTAACAAATGAACAAAGAGCTGAGAGAGAAGTTCAAACCCCGCCTCTTTTCTCACCTCCACTCAGGTGACCAATCACACAGTGAGGTGTGTGATAATGTTGGATTGTTGGTTTTAAAGTGACAGACACTAGGGCTGGGCGATATGGCCTCAGATCAATATCACGATATATTGAGCAACTCACCTCGATAACGATAAATGAACGATAAGTAACCCCCCCCCCCAAAAAAAGGAACAAAAATCCTGCGTATTTACAGAAATGCCACTTTAAAGGACTATTTATTTAGTAGTTAAGAACATCTGAAAAGCACAGATTACTTGAAATGACAACAACTGAACAAGTTTAAAAGTATAACATATACAGTCCCTTATAAACAAATTCTAAGCTTCCAGCTTTTTTTATTTCTTGAATCACATGGTTGTGCTGCAGGTGGTGGAAGAGGTCGGATGTAAATAAATAAACATTTTTAGGATTTCAGAATCAGAATCTAAGACATGAGACAAAATAGTAGAGAAGTTGACATTGCTGCTTAATAATATGTTAACCTCTTGAGCATTAAAGAACTTTTTTTACCATCATTTTCTTTATCATTATATATTTTTGATAGACACAGAATCTGTTTCAGAAGTCAGTGGGTCACATGACATGGAAGCTATTGAGGAAAAATCAAGATTTGTGCATACTAATATTCATATAAAATAGAGGAAGCACTAAAGTACAATAAACATAGCTGTGTCGCATTCGTCCAGTTTACTAATACAATCTGCTGCTGGAGTCACTGGGCCCCATGACATGGAAGATATTGAAAGAACTGCAATTATTTTGTATTAATATATTTATGCTAAGTAACTTGATGACAGTCCCTAAATCAGTCAGATGTTCTGGGAGGTGAGCTGACCGTCCTCCTGCTGCTCACACTGGGTGAACCTCAGTAAGTCGCGGCTGGACCCGAGTAGAGCTCAGAATCAAACCCGACCCGAGCCCGTGCACGTTGTGTCCGAGCCCAGCCGACACATTGAATGTAATTATGAGTCCGAGACCGATTTAAACCGGACAACTGTTTAATACGTGGGCTGTTATAGCTGACGTTCTCGGCTACAATTGCGAGTTGTTTGAACTACAGAAATCTTAATGAATAATGCAACAAGTGCGCTTTTAATGCACTGGACAAAGCCGACACATGTAATTATCACGGCCCACGAGTTGTTTAAAATGGGTCCACACCTCCGACTTTCCTCCACACTTGCTCAAAGTTAATTCTGCAGTTTTTATTTTTTTCTTTACATCTTCATGCTCCATGTTGCACTTAAACTACACAATCAGTGATGCCGGTAGCGCATTACTAGTTTTGTCATTTTCCTTAGTAAAGAAATATATTTTTGCTTTCTTCTTGCGTCTCGGGGAGTGACGTCACGTACGCGAGAAGTCACGTTTCTCAGCATGAGCACACTCACGTGTCAGACCACGCAGAGACACAAATGCAAACAACAATGGAGGGCGGAGAGAGATGCGCGATTTCTAGCTGGAAATACAGTCATTACTTTGAGTTATTAAAAAATAAAACACAGTTGTTTGATCAATGGACCGGCCCGGCCGAAGACAGTGGCCTGTTGCAGCCTTTGAACGCAGCATCATTACACAAACTGTCCGCGACTCACAGCGAGAGTGGGTTCACTTGATTACTAACCTGGCATAGCTGGTGTTGCATCGGGGGGCGGAGTTTGCCATCAAATGAATGTAAAATAAGCACATACGCCGGGTAGATTAATCAAGTGGACCTAACGTGTCCCCCTGTTCCTAGTGGATGTTACGCCTATGACACCGAATATACCGACATGGCCAAAATGACGTCGGTTATCGTCGTAAATTTCGGTATCGGTAAATTTTCGGTTTATCGCCCAGGCCTAACAGACACTGTTGGACACAGACCGTCCTAATGTTACATCAGAAAGGTGTGGCCCCACTCACATTTAAATCTGTCAATAGAAAGTGTTGAATCTTTGAAAAAGGAGCTTTGATGATGTTAAAGTCACGCTGGACAAAAGACACATGGATGTAATTTAATGTCATCTCTGATTGAACACACTGCACGTGTTGACTGAAACTCTGAAGACAAACTTTAGAACATTGAAGATATTACACTGCTGATGTCAGTTATAATTGTGACACCATTATTTCACACATGTTGTTTTCACATGTTTAAATCACATTTTAATATGTATTTGAAACCTTTGTTCACACTTTCACAACATTATTCAAACTCTGTGAATCTTAGTGTTCATGTCATCAGGTCTGAAGGGGATCTGACCTCATAGATTTGATGCTGATTGACTCTGAGCGTCTTGTTCAGCTTCATATTTAAAACAGGTCTAATATAACATTAAACATTCATCACTGGTTGATTCTCTCTGAACCTCTTAATCATTTGATTCCTTCGTGCTTCTGTGAATAAAAACAGAAACCAGTGTTTTCTTCTCTGTCAGACGATAATAAACATGTTTGTTCAGAACCTTTATGATGACATGTGACGTTTATACTGACTGAAATATTTAAACTCAGGATGATTTTGATCTGAAACAGTAGAATCAAATCTTCAGTCAGTTTCTGTTGGTTTCTGTTTGGCTGCACAACATGAGTTTGTATAGATGGAGCCTCTGGTGGAGCTGCAGAGTTTAAGAGGTGGAGTCACTATGTCTTTATTGAAGCAGCAGCACGTTGTCATTAATATTAATGAGAGCTCTGTTTCACTTTGTGTATCTGACAGTTTTGGACCTGCAACCTGTTGGGTTCAGGTGTTTGGAGCTTCAAGCTCTGAACAGAAGTTTAAACACTGAATGATTTCAAGCAGGAACATTGTCTTCTAAACTCACTTGATTGATTCTTTATTCAGATTGAGGTATTGCAGTTTGTCAAAGATCAGCTGTGATTCTCTGGCCTCAGCTCTGAAGTCCAACCCCTCCCATCTGAGAGAGCTGGACCTGAGTTACAACAACCTGCAGGATTCAGGAGTGAAGCTGCTGTGTGATTTTCTGCAGAGTCCAAACTGTCGACTGGAGACTCTGAGGTGAGTTCACTGACTCTCTGTTACTGTTGGACATCTCAAATGTTTAATTAATAACTGAAGCTAATTTATGTTCAAATATAACTTTGTAAACGTCCTTTTGTTCATATTTTCACGTTTCTTGATTTAATTTATTGTGCAGTCACTAAAGACTTGTGTTTCTTAAAGAAACTGTAGAAAATGTAAATGAATCTTTATATGTTTTGTAAATGGTCTCATCTGTAAACAGAAGATCCTCTTAACTCATATTTGATTTAAAATCATCAAGTTTACTTTAAAAAGTTTTCATGAGTAATGTCTGATCACACACACACACACACACACACACACACTACAATTGCAGTTATTAATGTGTGTTGATGTGAACAGGTGGATGAATGTTGTGTTGACAGGATGATGTCACCATGATGATGATACACAATAGACAGGTGAAGCCACGCCCCCTCTGCTCGACCACCTGGGACCTTATTTCAGAAAAAATGAGACAAATAATTTTCTGCTCCGTTTGAATTGTGTCATGAATCTCACAGATGATGTTTGTCAGTTTAAAAGAAACATTTTCTCGAGAAAGTCTCAGTTTGTCATAAAATTAATAAAATCTAAGACAGTGAAAATATGTGATTATAAAGACAACACAGCCAACAGTCGTTAAGTGACGCCTGGTTTAACGCTGGCTGAAGTCGTTCACTGAGCGGTTTAACACAAAACTACATGAGATTTTACTTTATTTACCACAAACAGACACTTTCTTGACTGAAATCAGGTCCCATGAGGTCCACCTGAAGGGGCGGGACTTCCCCTCCCTATAGAGAGGTGGAGTCTGTAGTCCTAACACCAGAAATCTGTTAGCATGTTAGCATGTTAGCACATCCTGTTCCCTCGTCTCAAAGTCTGTGAGTGTGTTGAATGTGTTTTCAGTTAAATGTGTGAAATAAGGTGTGTGGTTACCACAGGCTGAACATATTTACACGTTTTGTTCTCCAACATAAAATCCATCATTAAATGTTCCACAGTTTAATTCAGAAGCTCTTCATGTGTTAAAAACAGTAAGCGGTTGCTAACGAGTGTCTGAATGAGACTACAGAGGTTGTCGGGGACATTAAACGTCCTCACAGCGAACACGGAGACTCATCTACTCACTAGTCCGTCTTTTCAGGCCCACTTTAGTTACACACTGTTCTAACTGGTGGGAATTAAACAGTTGTGGATTCAAATATCAATGTATGGTAGAGAAGATGTCAGGATGTGAGAGGAGGGGAGATTCCCCTTCACCTGAGGTGTGGGGAGGGGTCAGGGATAGAACAGGTGAGGAGTTCATATGAGGATGATAACAGAAGGCAGCTAGGATGACACTTATTGTCCAGTCAAACATCAGAGGGTCACTGCCTTGGGGAAGGCATGGGTAACACCTGTCATAAAGTATGGAACCACTGTTCTGCTGGATACAAGTCAAGACAATGTGGAAGACTGCAGAGAACACTGTGGCTCTTCTCTCCATGCTGCAGGTATTAAAGAGAAACTGTCTCCTGTGTTTATCTGATCGGCTCTTCTGATTGGCCCTTGTAGAGACCACCCATCAAACTATTCAGAACCAATATCGTCTGATAACAATCGGAGCACCTTAATTAGGACACAGTGATGTTGAGCTGCACATTTAAACCTGAACGCATCTGATTGGATTATAAACTGATTTTTATCTTCTTCGTCATTTATTCTTTATTCAGATTGGAGGACTGCAGATTGTCAGAGATCAGCTGTGATTCTCTGGCCTCAGCTCTGAAGTCCAACCCCTCCCATCTGAGAGAGCTAGACCTAAGACTTAACAATCTGTGGCTTTCAGAACGCAAGCTGCTGCCTGATCTGAAGGACAGTCCACACTGTAGACTGGAGACTCTGAGGTCAGTAGAGGGTTGGAGTCAGTCCACGCTGGTTTCAGCAGTATTGTTCTGAACACAGTCAGTATCAAAGTGAAGATCCAGTATTTCCTGTTTTCCTCAGTGAAGCTGTGAGAGGAGAACGGTGACAGGCTTCATGATTGGACAGAAAGACAGAGAGAGAACAGTCAGCCAATCAGACGAGCCAGAAGCTTGTTGTGATCTGGTGTTGAGTTGATGTGAAGACGACTGTTGTTGTTGTGTTCATGTCTACAGGAAGTAAAGCTGGATTACAGCTGACAGCATCACAGGATGTGTAGAGACAGTCGTCCTCATTCATCACATGTGATCTCTCTAAAACACTAAAGAACTGATCAGCTTATCTGTGTCACAGCTCTCAGGTCTGCGGTGGCCCTGAAGGTCAAAACACAACAACATTTCACAACAACATCAAACTGTGGACAGGGACTCGGGTTCTGTCCAATTACAAACAAGAACGCTGTCCCACCTTTTCTGTAATCTGAGATGTTGATGTGTTTTGACCTTCAGGGCCACCGTACAGATCAGTCTGACTGAAGCCTGCAAATCCCTGCTCTGATTCCAGAGAAGCATCATTACATTTAGTAACTGTTCGGTTCTTTTTGATTCTCTCCACCGAACGGGGCGCCAAGAGAGGACACGTTGTTATAACTCTTTGTGTTTTTTATTTGTTTGATTCATTTTTGAATAAAGTTGTTTTGATCCAGCCACAAATAGTAGTCACAATAGCAGTCACAATAGCAGTCACAATTGCAGTCACAATTGCAGGTTATAAACCTATGGAAAAGAAAGGCTACGATGTTATATCAATATTGAGCCATATATGCATAATAGTATATAAATTCAGAATATACACATAAATATATCTATATAGAATACACAAATATAAATATACTGTATGAATTCATATAAATACACATTCATGAACCACAATAATCAGTATTAATAAGCATTAGAAACAGTATATTTATAATTAATGTATTAATTGAATAACCAATGGTCAAATACATTAAACATTAAATACTGTATTGCCACACAGGCATCACTAATATTACTTATTAACCCAATAGCCTGAAAAGTGACAGCTTAAATACAAACAGTGAGTGTAGTTTTGAGTGGTAAAAGCGAGCATAGCGATTCATTGTTAATCCAAAAGTGATTGACTACAATACCCAGCCTGCATTGCGAGCAGGAAGACAGCCAATTGCAAGTGACTACGTCACTCAACCAGCACCGCAAACAGGAAGTCAGCTCATGTGATAGTGGAAGCGCTACGATTTAAACATTAGACATCAGCGTGACCAAAGTATACGTGATCAGGCATATGAACCGCGCCCATACGCAGCGGCTGCACGGCAGAAACACGCACAGACAAACAGCAGCACAGTGAATTGAAACAGTGGAAACAGCAGCTTACCGGTGGCGCATCTCTCCTGGCGAAACGACACGACAAACTAGTGCTCGCTCCCGCTTAGAGCCCGTGCTTGTTTATTATTTCCGGACTCGCCGCCACAGGACCACTGGTCCACGCCCCAAACAGTCCACCACTTCCTACTTACTCACCTGTGCATAATTAATCACTGATCACCCGTGTCTCAGCGAACGCAACAGTAACCATGTGGTGTTTGTACAGAGCAGAAGCTGTGCTGAAGTCCAGTAACCACAGCTGATGTTTGACTGTCAGTCTGTGTATGAACATGTAGGAGCTTTAACATCATATATTCATCTGTCCATCTGTCTTTTGTTTGCTCCACATGTTTTACAACAGACTCCATATTTACATATTTGGAATGTTTCAAAGCAGATGAGTGTGACTGAGACTCTAGTTTTTAACAGCTGTCAATCATCATTAAAGTGTTTCTGCAGCGATGATGCATTCAGGGACTCTGCAGTTTATTTCACTGTGTACTTGTGTAAAACCTGCAGAGTAAACCTGTGAGCTTCACTCCAACACGTTAACATGAAGCTGAAAGGAAGCTGGCTACGCTACACAGCCACTCTACTTGTGGTCTGAACAGGACTGAAGTCCTGCTGGTCTTTATATCACTGACTGACAGCTGATGGAGGGGAGTCTCTGGAAACACTCATGTATCACTTCTGCTCTCTCTCATTCTCTCATCAGCTTGTAGTGATGAAAGGTGGAGGTGATGAGAAGATCAGCTGTGTCCTGATGATCCAGAGAGGTTGAAGCAACACCATCAGCTGGTGGGTGGAGAGGCTCTGACTGGGCCGTGTTACTGGGAGGTGGAGTGGAGAGGAGAGCTTCATCCAGCAGTGACTGACGGACCAATCACAACAAGTGGAGATGACTGTCAGTTCTGCAGTCTGAACTGCTCTGAGATCAGCTCCACTGTCACCAAGTCCACCATCCAGCTCCATGTGTTGGGGCCACTAACTGCCTCCCTACTGCCCCCTGGATTTAACAACAACATGAAGTCAACCTGTGGAGCTTTTTCCCTCTGAGTTCAGTGTTGAAGCCGTTCTTATCACCAGCGTACATGTTCTGGAGCTGCTTTCTGCCAGCAGATGTCACCGTTTCCATTGTGTCGCCTCACTGAGGTTTAACTGAACCATGATGTGAAGGATTTCTCTCTGACTGCAGCATTATTATACATGATTTCCTATTATGAACGGGCCGCAGCTGCAGCACAACCTCAGTGTGTGTGAGGTTGTCGCTGCAGCGGTCACAATGTTGACAAATATGAGAACGCGTTGCCATGGTGACAGTCAAAAAGAGCCAGTCAACACTTGCTGTCGCTTTGGCGCGTGATTTTTGAAATCCCACATGAATATCCGATCCTTTTTTAAACAGAAGGAATTTTTTTTTTATTATTATTATTACCGTTTATTTGCTTCAATCACTGAACAGACCAGGCGGCAATTTGGTACAGGTGTTTAATTCCTTCCTCTCAAAAATCCGGGATTAATTCGCCAGCTTCTCGGTGAATTCTCTGGCATCCTTCTGCAAGTGAAGTTGTTGCGGCGGAGGAAACGATTCAGCCAACCAGCACTCGCTGCAAACTCCTCATCTCTGCTGTCACTCACGGTGGCGTACATTTGTTTCTCCATCGCCCTGATCATTTTGCGGGACATTCTCGTGGCGTGCCCGTTTGCTGATAACTCATCCCCGCATGTTTATCTCAGGCTCCTTGCTCGCTCCCAGCCTGGCCCTGTTGCTGTCCTCCTCGGACAGACGCTGAAGCTCCGTTTGATTTTTTCGCCAGTCTCTCACTCTCTTCTGGCGCTTCTCGTCTAGCGGCTGCTTCTCCCGAGTTTTCCTCTGCATATTTCACGACAGAAAGTTTGAATTCAAGTCAAGTGTGTGTGTGTGTGTGTGTGTGTGTGTGTGTGTGTGGTGCAGTGCGCACGAGCATGCGCTTGTGTTTAGGGGCACAAACAAAATATTTGAACCGGGGGCCATCACCGTGAAGTTACGCTACTGACTGAGGCTATTGCATATAGTTAATTATATATTTAATGATCAGCAGTTTCATCCTTGCGCTGTGTAATCAGGCAGCCTTCCCAAACGTCAGGCCCACCCGCCGCCTATGCCAGCAGCTGATCAAAGGCCTGACTACTGCCATTCATGGAAAACAAACCTTACAGCTCTGGTGGACAGCACTCGGGCATCTGCCATTGAAGATAGCTAAAGTCCGCTCAAATTAACCTGTAACTTACAATGGTGACACCAAGTTTGCCTGGCAGACCACTAACAACTGGATTGTTGTTATTGATCTTTTGTCCCTAGAAAGCTCTTTACCACGAGGCCTCCAAAACAATACGTCTCCGCTCAGTTCTGCTGGTGCCGTAGCTCTCAATTCGCTGCACTTCTACCATGAATAAGACCACCAATGTTAACACCAGCCTCTGCTCAACATAGTTTATACACTCAGAAGTATGAAGACAAACTAACAACCTCTCAAGAGAAACTTTACACAGGCCACCAGATATTAACATGTCTCTGGTTATTCTGCTGGTGTTTGTAGCTCAGTTTTTTGCACCTCTACCACACCGGGCCATTTTCGACCCACTTATGCATCTATGAGTTAATATGGTAACATTTTGCAGCTTTTTAACTAGCATCATTGGATTCCCTGACCCTGAAAATGTGGGTTTAGCAGCTAAAATCAACATTCCAGCTTATTCAGAAGCCGAGATATTACAAATTAAAGTTTTACGGCGGCCATTTTTAAAAATTCAAAATGGCCACCACATAGACATCTGGGCAAACGCAAACATTGATTTTCTGACTCCTTATACAATAGCCTTTCCAAAAATATATAGTTTAGCAAATCCCCAAGAAAATCCCACAAAGGTAAAAATCCAAATATAATGAACCTAACTATTACTTGGGAGAAGATTCGACCAAGTGTCCTCGCATCAACCAGGGCAAAACTCTCCAGTGTTTCCTCGGGTAAAATCAATGATCCAGGTGTGTCAACATTTGAAATCTGTTGAGGTAAAAGACTCGATCTGATGTCATTGATTTTACTTCTGAAGTGGTCTGCAAAGTCCTCGCAAAGGGCGTCAGTTGGTGTTTTGGAGGATCTATTAAAAATTTTTTTGTTAAAAGGTCAATTGTGGAGAAGAAGAATTTTTGGCTGTTTTTATGTTTGTCGATTAATTTTTGGAAATGGGAGATTCTTGGCTGTTTGATTGCGTTATTGTAGGTTTTGAGCTGTCCATGTAAAATTTCATAGTGAACTGTTAATTTTGTTTTTCTCCATCTCCTCTCAGCACTCCTGCAGTTTCTCTTTAGTTTTTTAGTTTCTGCATTTCTCCAGGGGGGTGTAGGTCTTGTATTAATTGTTTTTATTAAGAGTGGAGCCACTGAGTCCAGCGTTGATTTTATTTCATGGCTAAAATTGTCAACAATAAAATCACATGGTGCTGGTAAAATTTCTGCAGGAGTGCTCTGTAAAATCTGGATAGAATTTGCAGCCACTTCAGAAGTTAGGTAGCGTTTCCTCACTGTTCTCACTGGGACCTCCCGCTTGTTAAAAGTGGTGATTGTAAAAAAACTAGTGTCCGACCGATAGGGATTTTTTGGCCAGATAACGATAGCCGATATCACAGGGGGTGCAATCACCGATAGCCGATGTGCAACCGATATAGTGAGTTTTTGAGCTGGAATGAAAACAGGCCTTGGATTGTGCATAGATTTTGCACTGATATGATTATGCAATTGTACAGTCACAGTGACAGTAGTACAGATAGATGCTTTCTTAAACCAATGTCTTTATTCAAGACTTAACATTTAACAGACTTTTTTAAAATGACAATAAACATTTGAACATGTTCAGTCAAGCTGAGAAAAAGTGCAGAGTGGCACACAAACAAAAATAAAATAACTAATGTAGCAGAACTTTCAATAAATAAACAAATCTAAATAAACAACATGCTGTCAGTCAATCCGGAGCCGTGTTTCGCCAATTCTCCGCCGATGGTGATTCACACAGAGCGAAGTCTCTCCGCCTTCACGTGTGTAATTCACACAGAAATCCGGCGCTGCGGCTCCTAAAGTGGCTTGATGGTACACGTCATGTTGATGATGTCGGTGTTTCCCCAGGTGTTCCCGTTGTCTATCTAAACCTGCAGACAGTTTATAATCATATGGATGCTGTTATAATGTGTAGTGAATGAGATCCTGACCCACCAAACATCCTGGAAAGTGACGGAGTGAAGTTTTTCGCGCTAAATTACATAATTATACATAATCACCATCAGTAAACAGAACACTGTCTGACTCTGTCACTCGCGGGACGGCGGCTGTTTTCTGGGGAAAGTTCCCTGAAATCTCGGTCGGGAGAGCTGACGGTCGCAGTGATTTATTTTCATCACAAACCCTCGGTGAGTTAAAGTTTTTTGTCAGTGACAGACGCTGTTTTTTTTTAGCAGGAATGTGAGAAAGAGTCGGGAGGACAGGCGGAGGACAGACAGGAGGACAGACACTTCTCCACGTACAGCTGCGGTATTTGTTTTCCTCATATAAATTGCCAACGACAGTTACAGTTACTACGTTACTTTTGTTCGGTCCTGTAACGTTGCTTTGTGGGACATTTCTCTGTATTTAGTTGAGTGAATGACCTGTGTAGTTATCAGACTGTCAGACCGACACGCCCTCGCTCCGCGCCTCCGGATTTTCCGTTCACACTGGGACGACTCACCAATAATGCGGCCCTGATACCTCCAGAGGCGGATCAGCGCCGCAGCGAAATTTCCCCCCTCTCCGCATCTGAAACTTTCACACAGAGGAGGGTGCGGAGAATTGGCGCAGGATCCCCGCATGCAAACGGCTGTGTGAAAGGGGCTACTGTCTACTAACACTTCCAGTCAGTGAGTGGCAGGTTGTAATACAGGAAGCAGAGTGGGGGAGGGACTTCACTGAAATGTGAGCTGAGCCAAAGTCTCTGGCTGAGCTCAGCGCGCCCCACTGGACAAAATAAATCGGTACACCAGCGCGTGCTTTTGTCATTGTCACACTTTTTTTTTCTATCGGCGTAACATTTCACCAATACGATAGAACCCCCAATAGAAATTGGGCCGTTCTATCGGGCCCCGATATATCGGTGGCCGATAATCGGTCAGTCACAAAAAAAAAAAAACACACAAAAGTTGTCAGACACAGCCAGGTCCACAACAGAGGGCGCACCAATGGACAGGCCATAGGTTATGACCAGGGGTCCGTTTCACAGAGCAGGTTTAGTGAAAACTCTGAGTCTGTTAACCCTGAAATGAGGGAAACTCTGAGTTTTCCGTTTCACAAAGGGAGGTAACTCAAACCAGAGAAAGAGGGGTAACTCTAGCCTGTTTGACAGAGAGAGGTAACTTAAGCTCTCGGTCAGTTACCATGGTAACATACTCTATGAACCTAACCTGGTCGGGACCAGGTTTTTCTCAACAAACCTCGAGTTTCTCTCTGTCTCCGCCCTCTTTCAGCCACATACAGTATTTGATTTCCTCATTCATTCAGTCAGCAGGCGAGTTTTGGCGTAGTAAAGTTCTGCCGTCTGTTTTTTGAGAAAATCATTGCAATAATCAGTCAGTAGTCCTTCATTAGAAGTTATATTAGGTGGCGACTATTTTCACTACCATGGCGTGTCCTTTTGATAATGATCCCGTGGATGAAGGTGCAGCATTAGTGCGCAGAGAATTAAATATTCGTCGGGAGATGATTATCAGACTGCGCACAGATGTTCTTGCATTTCCAGACAGTTATCTTTTTGAGCGGTACCGTTTCACGTCTCAGTCCATCATTTACATACACAACCTAATCTGTCCTTACATTTCCAACATTACCAACCGAAGTCATGCTCTCACATCCCAGCAGATATTGTGTGTTGCGCTGCGTTTTTTTTGAAAATGGGAGTTTTTTATACAACGTCGGAGATGCAGAGCACTTGAGCAGCTGTACGCAGAGCGGTCAGAAAAGTGTTCCTCGCCCTGAAACGCTTCTACCATCTTTAGCATTTTCAGCTCCTCTGCCTCCGTTACAGGTGGCGGTGCTGGACCACCACCCGTTTTAAGGGCATCTGCTTTCTTTCTGTTGGCTGAGTAGAAGTCTGTGTTAGTTTCAATAGGCTTAATTGTTTAACAGAACATGATATAGATGAGAAGACATTTATGTTCGTGAAAACAGCATTATGTTGGGGATAAAACAACTATAAAACTTGAACCGGCACCTTATCGTGGTGGAGGGGTTTGAGCACCCGAATGATCCTAGGAGCTATGTTGTCCGGGGCTTAATGCCCCTGGTAGGGTCTCCCAAGGCAAACAGGTCCTAGGTGATGGGTCAGACTAAGATCGGTTCACTCGCCCCCAATGATAGATCAAACAGCAAGGACGTGCACGTCGCCCGGATCGGCGTCACCGGGGCCCCACCCTGGAGCCAGGCCTGGGGTTGGGGCTCGCAGGCGAGCGCCTGGTGGCCGGGTCTTCGCCCACGGGACTAGAAATAGTCGGGCTCACCTCCACGCACAGTCTGGGCTCTGGAACCCAACTCCTCGAGAGAGGCTGGACTCTCTTCTACTCTGGAGTTGCCCGCGGTGAGAGGCGGCGAGCTGGTGTGGGCTTGCTTATAGCCCCTCAGCTCAGCCGCCATGTGTTGGAGTTCTCCCCGGTGAACGAGAGGGTCGCTTCCCTGCGCCTCCGGGTCAGGGATAGGACTCTCACTGTTGTCTCGGCCTATGGGCCGAACAGTGGTGCAGAGTACCCGGCCTTCTTGGAGTCCCTGGGAGGGGTACTGGAGAGTGCTCCAACCGGGGACGCCATCGTTCTCCTGGGGGACTTCAACGCCCACGTGGGCGACGACAGTGTTACCTGGAGGGGTGTGATTGGGAGGAACGGCCTCCCTGATCTGAACCCGAGTGGTGTTTTGTTATTGGACTTCTGTGCTAGTCACAGTTTGTCCATAACAAACACCATGTTCAAGCATAAGGGTGTCCACATGTGCACGTGGCACCAGGACACCCTAGGCCGGAGATCAATGATCGACTTTGTGGTTGTGTCATCTGACCTCCGGCCGTATGTCTTGGACACTCGGGTGAAGAGAGGGGCTGAGCTGTCAACTGATCACCACCTGGTGGTGAGTTGGATCCGCTGGCAGGGGAGGAAGCTGGACAGACCTGGCAGACCTAAACGTATCGTGAGGGTCTGCTGGGAACGTCTGGCAGAACCCTCTGCCAGGGGGATCTTTAACTCCCACCTCCGGGAGAGCTTTGACCAGATCCCGAGGGAGGCTGGGGACATTGAGTCCGAATGGACCATGTTCTCCACCTCCATTGTTGACGCGGCTGTCCGGAGCTGTGGCCGTAAGGTCTCCGGTGCCTGTCGCGGCGGCAATCCCCGAACCCGGTGGTGGACCCCGGAAGTAAGGGTTGCTGTCAAGCTGAAGAAGGAGTCCTACCGAGCCTGGTTGGCCCGGGGGACTCCTGAGGCAGCTGACAGGTACCGGCAGGCCAAGCGTGCGGCAGCGCGGGCAGTCTCGGAAGCAAAAACTCGGGTCTGGGAAGAGTTCGGGGAGGCCATGGAGGAGGACTACCGGTCGGCCTCGAAGAAATTCTGGCAAACCATCCGGCGCCTCAGGAGGGGGAAGCAGTCCTCCACCAACACTGTTTACAGTGGAGGTGGGGAGCTGTTGACCTCGACTGGGGATATTGTCGGGCGGTGGAAGGAATACTTCGAGGATCTCCTCAATCCCACTGACACGCCTTCCATAGAGGAAGCAGAGACTGGGGTCTCAGAGGTGGATTCATTCATTACCCAAGCCGAAGTCACTGAGGTAGTTGGGAAACTCCTCAGTGGCAAAGCACCGGGGGTGGATGAGATTCGCCCTGAGTACCTCAAGTCTCTGGATGTTGTGGGGCTGTCTTGGCTGACACGTCTCTGCAGCATCGCGTGGCAGTCGGGGACAGTGCCCCTGGACTGGCAGACCGGGGTGGTGGTCCCCCTATTTAAAAAGGGGGACCGGAGGGTGTGTTCCAACTATCGGGGGATCACACTCCTCAGCCTCCCTGGGAAAGTCTACTCCAGGGTACTGGAGAGGAGAATTCGGCCGATAGTCGAACCTCGGATTCAGGAGGAACAATGCGGTTTTCGTCCTGGCCGTGGAACACTGGACCAGCTTTATACCCTCCGCAGGGTGCTCGAGGGTTCATGGGAGTTTGCCCAACCAGTCCACATGTGTTTTGTGGACTTGGAGAAGGCATTCGACCGTGTCCCTCGTGGCATTCTGTGGGGGGTGCTCCGGGAGTACGGGGTCGGAGGCCCTCTGTTAAGGGCTATACGGTCCCTGTACGACCGGAGCAGGAGCTTGGTTCGCATTGCCGGCAGTAAGTCAGACCTGTTCCCAGTGCATGTTGGACTCCGGCAGGGCTGCCCTTTGTCACCGGTTCTGTTCATTATTTTTATGGACAGAATTTCTAGGCGTAGCCTCGGGCCGGAAGGGATCTGGTTCGGGAGCCACTGGATCTCATCTCTGCTTTTCGCGGATGATGTGGTCTTGTTGGCTCCTTCGAGCCGGGACCTCCAGCATGTCCTGGGGCGGTTTGCAGCCGAGTGTGAAGCGGCTGGGATGAGAATCAGCACCTCCAAATCCGAGGCCATGGTTCTCGACCGGAAAAAGGTGGCTTGCTCCCTCCAGGTGGGAGGAGAGTTCCTGCCTCAAGTGGAGGAGTTTAAGTATCTTGGGGTCTTATTCACGAGTGAGGGAAGGATGGAGCGTGAGATTGACAGGCGGATCAGTGCAGCGGCCGCAGTAATGCGGTCGTTGTATCGGTCTGTCGTGGTGAAGAGAGAGCTGAGCCGAAAGGCGAAGCTCTCGATTTACCAGTCAATCTACGTTCCGACCCTCACCTATGGCCATGAACTTTGGGTCATGACCGAAAGAATAAGATCCCGGATACAAGCGGCCGAAATGAGTTTCCTCCGCAGGGTGGCAGGGCGCTCCCTTAGAGATAGGGTGAAGAGCTCTGTCACCCGGGAGGAGCTCAGAGTAGAGCCGCTGCTCCTCCACATCGAGAGGAGCCAGCTGAGGTGGCTCGGGCATCTGTTTCGGATGCCCCCGGGACGCCTCCCTCGGGAGGTGTTCCTAACATGTCCCGCCGGGAGGAGACCCCGAGGAAGACCCAGGACACGCTGGTGTGACTATGTCACCCAGCTGGCCTGGGAACGCCTTGGGATCCTCCCGGAAGAGCTGGAGGCAGTGTCCGGGGAGAGGGAAGTCTGGGTGTCCCTGCTCAGGCAGCTGCCCCCGCGACCCGGCCCCGGATAAGCGGATGACAATGGATGGATGGATGGAAAACAACTATACAGTCAAACAGCCACTTAATATTTACTTTACAATGTAAAACATGATCAAAATGAGGAATCCCCATGAGATTATGCCGAGGTATAATGTTTTTATGTTTCGTCTTAAGTTGCTGCCAAGTGCGCTTCTCCCCCGCGGGGTTGCACCTAAATGAAATAAATTAGTAGGCTACCACTCAAGCAGTTTCCCCCTGTAATATTATTGTGATTGCAAAGGACTACATTTAAACTAACGCACTGACCCGAGCAGCAATGTTCTCCCACACCGTCTCCCTCTCTTTTGCTGCTGCAGCGGTGTTACACTTCCTTCTAAAAACGTGCGCAGACTCACCGTATGAGCGCATTAATATTTCTAGTTCCAGCGGGGTGAGAAACGTAGCCGCCCTCTTCCCCGTTGCCATGGTGACTCGTCGAATCGGGGCTCCATTGACGCTGTCTTTCTATACCTGTGGTGCACTCGCTTATCTCCAGGTGAAACTACTCCGAGTTGATCAAACTAACCCAAATCAGCTGTTCTGGAACCGAAAACTCCTATCTCAGAGTAGATCAACTCAGAGTTCAGGGTCAGACTCAGAGTTCAGGGTTAGACTCAGAGTTTGTTGAACCTGCTTCGTGAAACGGACCTCAGGTCCAAGGTGCGCCCCCTGCTGTTGGTCGGCTGTGTGACATGTTGATTAAAATCAAGGCAATGGAGAAGGTTTAAAAATTCTCTTGACATTGAATCTGAGGAATTGTCTATGTGTAAATTAAAATCACTGGTTATTAGTATTCTGTTATAATTGCTATGGGTTATTGACAGTAGCTCTGAGAATTCACTGTTAAAAGAGGTGGAATAGCGAGGTGGTCTGTAGACTGTCATACAGAGGATGGGGGGCTGCTAAAAACAAAGGCATGATACTCAAATGATAAATATTTGTTAAAAAAGACTTCATTTGACAGTATGGTGTCTTTAGTGATTGATGCAGTTCCGCCTCCTTTTTGTCCTACTCTTGAAGAAAATAAAAAGTTCAAATTTGGTGGGGAGGCCTCAGTGAGAACAACAGGTGCATCAGTGCCAAGCCATGTCTCCGTAAGGAGAATACTGTCCAGGTTGTTGTCTAAAATTACAACGTTTATGATAAAGGATTTGTTTAAAAGAGAGCACACGTTCAGCACAGCCATTTTAATGTCTGTGCTGAACGTGCGCTCATCATGTCTTTCTAAAGGAATGTTTAAAACACAGTTTGGTCTAAAAACAGTTCTGGGTGTAATTTGTCTTGTCAGTTGTTTTAATGTTGTGGCTGAACAGTGTAGATATACATGTTAAATAAAATATAATTATATCATTTACATTATATATAAATGAGATCAAATAAATGCACGCGTTCTACTCAGACATATTGTTTATATTTCCTCTCAGTAAACAAAATCCATTTAACATGTTGAACTGAAACAAGGCCAGTTGCCGACAATATAGAACTTAGTAAAACCCATTTAAAATGCTACTTTTACTTCTTTCTTTGATTTCCCATCAGTGGCATTTTCTTGCAGAGGCCAAGGGAAGCCAGGCTTCCTCACTTTTTTCAGAATATAACCGTCATTTAATAAAAACACTTTTTTAACAGTTAACGGAATCCCTCTGTGTTGTGTATGTCGTCTCCTCCTCGTCTATCTTCATTAATTATTGAGCGTTTCATGATATGTAAAACAGCGCCCCTCTAAATGTTACGTGGTGAATGAGTGTTGAAAACATGGTACTGCACTCTGTTCTCTGTGAGGAGGCCAAGCTGAACTGGCCTCCCTTGGTGAAAAAAAAAAGGATGATTGACCAATTAGGTGAGGCTTTTGTCAAGACACTGCTCCTCTGTGATTGGTCAGAACAGAGTTAAGGGAAGCCACGAACTCGTTGGCATCACACCAATCAAATCACAGTACGTTAACGTCATTGAATGAAATGATGGAAGTTGTTGTTTTGTGGCGATACTTGGTAAGCTAGCAAAAATATTAAGCGCAATTATGGAGAGTGGAGATTTGGAGTATTTAGTAAAAAATAATTTTACTAAATTGCCTCTACAGCAGCAACTCCGAATTAAATCTGACTGCAGGCCAACACCAAAACTAGAGCTCTGTACTGAGATGAAGAAAAGTTTTCGGACTTTCAATGAGGAGAATTCCGTCCGCATCGAGTGGCTAGCTGGTAGCGCCAAGCTTGGATTAACGAGGGTCTGGACTTGGCAAAAAATCTGAGCAAAAAGAAGCACAATGAGCAGGTGAAGAAAAACCGGGATATGTTATTGAGACTCATCGTTGCAGCCCTGCACCTTGCACGCCAAGAGCAAGCGTTCAGGGGTCACAGTGAGGCCGCTGGCAGCGCAAACGGGCAATTTTGTGGAGTTGGTGCATGTTTTTGTGGAGTTTGACTCCGAGGTCTTCAAACTGCTGCAGCGTATGCTCACGATTACGACTACCAGCGCATCAGCAGAGCATCTGTCTAAAGATGATCAAAACTGAGGAGCACATGTGGACAGGACAGGCTTGTCAACTTGACCAAGATATCCATTGACTGTTGTTGTGGAGGACGTAAAAGCTAGTGGGAAGTTAGAAGACATGGTCATCGATCACTTTGCCACCATGAGAGACAGGAGACGGCCTTCCTCTACGAATAGGGTGAGGAAAACGCATTTTTTTTCTGTGCGCATCACAATGATGTGATTATAGTCCTTATTGTGTTTTGCTTGCTTTGATTAAGCAGCATGTGAGTCCACTGAAGTTGTTGTTTATTGTTTTGTTTATGTGGAGAAAATGAGCACCATGGACAGCGTCCGTGATGGGCCGGGCTGTCTGAATACATGCACATGTCAGGTGTGCTGTTTACAGCCACCGGTACTGGGTTGTTGTGCTGCTGTATAATGAACATTTACATTTATTAT
Organism: Diplodus puntazzo; assembly: GCA_963678695.2. Lineage (NCBI taxonomy): Eukaryota > Metazoa > Chordata > Actinopteri > Spariformes > Sparidae > Diplodus > Diplodus puntazzo. The sequence continues at coordinate 22,917,814 of OZ023177.1, forward strand.
TATGTATATAAAGTGAAAAGCATTTGTGTATCTCACATAGAGCGTACAAGTCGTGTTTGACATGGACATAAAACTTAACGGCTTCTGATTGTGTGATTGAATTCGCATCTTTCCAATATCAAATGTGTGCTGTGCAGTAAGTAGCTGGTTGTGCTTTTGGGAGGCTGGTTGCATACATTAATGAGATGTTTATGAGGACTGTGTGTGTGTGTGTGTGTGTGTGTGCGTGTGCGTGTATGAGTGATTGACTGAGGGACAGAGAGAGAGCGCGTTGGTGCTTAAAGTGTCGGTTAGATAACAAGCGGGTGTAAGTCCTGGTAAAATGATGCTGGGCGCTCTAATAGTTTATCCGACTACATGAAATAGCAACATATAAATTGCAACATACGATTTTTTGCCCCCACTCCCATAAAACATACACAGCTTAGAGGTTGTGTCTCACTTGGCTTCCTCGGAAATTTTCATCACGCCACGCCACTGTTTCCCATTGAAGTAACTTGTACATCACTCGTTTGCAAATCCGTTTGCCTTTTTAATCAGTTTTTTAAAAGACAAACAGAAAAAGAGGGAGAGCGACTAGTGTCCCAACAGTGACACTGTAGGGGCTTCTGCCAACACAAACCGTCGGTATTCAACGACCTGTGAATGAGACTCGACTATCCTCTAGAATCATTTACTGATTCTAGAGTTTTAATGAACAGCAACTGACAACTCTCACACTTTCTGCCTTTAATTTTTGCACCTATATTTCACTGACCTTGTTGGACCAGGTGTCTCTCCTCTCCAGGTCTCATCAGCATACAGGTCAGAGCTGTTCCACCTGAAGCTGAAGACAAGTCCCACTGTTCACCTGGAGAGAAGAGGAAGAACTTTAGTATAACATGATAATACTAAAGTGTGTGCGTGTGTGTGTGTGTGTGTGTGTGTGTGTATGTGTAGATGTAATCAGATTTAAAATACATTCAGCAAAAAGAGGATTTCTTACAGGATCAGCCTATAATTTCATAATCAAGAATGACATAGCAGTCTGTAACCATGTGCATGACATCACTTCAGGAGTCTCACATCACTCTGCACTCTAAAATCTACTATAATTTGGGTTAATAAATGTGTTTTAAAGGTAAACTAAATGTATTAAATCCTGAGAACATTTAGTGCTTTACACACAAGCAATATGATTTTAAAGTCTATCTTTTGACACTCATGGAGTCAGTGCAGTGATTTAAATAACACATTAAACCAGAACTGAGACAAACACACTGAATACATTCTGTGCAGCTACACTGAGGCTGCATATTGTGTGTTAAACTACTTTAGCTGCTCAGAATGACCTTCTAGATGCTGACATACTAACATACTGAGACATTGGCAACCCCTAGTTGCATGTAGGAGTGAGCAGGAGTGACCTTGAGCAAGATACTGAACCCCAAATTGCTCCTGGTGAGCAGATGGCGCCTTGCATGGTAGCCTCCGTCATCAGTGCATGAATGTGTGTGTGAATGGGTGAATGTGGCATGTATTGTACAGCGCTTTGAGCTGTCGTTAGACTGGAAAAGCGCTATAAAAATGCAAACCATTTACCATTTGCCATTACTAACACAACATGGAGCCTGTTAGCTAACTGTGCTGTACTCAGATATTCAGCTGTAATGATGCTAGTATTAACAAGCTAACATTACACAGCATGATAATGGCGTCATGCAAACACTCTCCAACAAACACATGCGTTAGCTATCATGCAAACCTGTCTGTTAAAACAGCATGATTAAATGACTCAGTCGTCTTTATAAGCTTGTTATAGTTTCACTACCCAGTTAATGTGTCCTTACCAGTTAATAAAGGCAGCTGAGCCGCTGCTGCTAACATGTTTCCAAACCGTGCAGAGCATCTCCAACAACTTTAAATTCAGCTAACGTAACACAACATAACCACTCACTTTCACTGAGCAGCAAATGTTAGCTAACTAGCTTTCATGCCGTTCAAAATAATAATTACATTTTTTTAAAAAACGTCATGCCGTTCCAAAATTATCAACCTATCTAGAGAAAGTGACCTACATTTTACTAACTGTCCATTATTCATGTCATAAACACGGTAGAGATAAAATGACCAAAATCACAATGAAGTTTGGTGCACCGAAAAAAACACAACGTTCAACATGGACTTATTTTGCTGTAGTAAGAGGATTATGTCAATAAAAAATACATACTTCATGCCGAATTTACCAAAACTACCGACTTGTTTTGAGAAACTGAGGTACACTTAACTAGCTGTGCATTATTCATGTAATGAAGATGGCAGAGAAAAAACGACCAAAATCACAATGGAGTTTGGTGCACCGAGCAAAACATAACGTCCATCGATGTAATTGGATGTAAGGTTAGTTAGAGGATTATGTTCGAGCCGAACTTACCTCAACACTTAACAGTTAAATGAGACCTCTTCAGCTTCTGTTCAGAGTTATTTCAGAAACATTTGAATCAGATGGGAGGGAGGCTGGCTCCATTTTAACCTGCCCATATGTGGAACTTACTGGGCTCAAACATGAAGGTAGTTACTGGAGCTGCTGATATATGAAGGAACATCACCTGGGCTGATTACCTGAGATCTGTAGGCAATAACTGATCTGTACAGCTCCCACACAGACAGGAATACACCTGTACTGAGCAGGTAACAGCACAGAGCAGATTATACAGAACAGTTTACTCACCGTGTTCGTGTCCTCAGCTGCTCCAAACAGAGTGGAAAATCAGTCAGCCATTATTATAGACATCTGAGGTTTTGGAGGGAAATTCACTAACTTCGCGAGGGAAACGAGCGAGACCGCCCATTTTGGCGCACAGCACCTGGATTCGTCAGCGGGTCTGTGGGCGGGACTTATTTTATGTGGTTTACATGGATCCGACCAGCTGGAGAAATGACCATTTTATGCTGTTTAACTCAGTCGGTAGAGCAGATGTCAGGAAATCAGAGGTTTACTTTTGTCCTGGGTTCGAGTCCAGGCTGGAGGTCTTCTGCTGTTTCCTGCGATCTTTTTGTCGATAGAAGGCAAAATAAATATAAAACAAATATTAATAGAACCAACTCAGATTAAAGTGAAGAAAAGAAAAAAGTGTAAATAGGATTAAAAAAGGTCACTTTGTTATTGATGATTAATTTCTCTGGTCTTTATTTTTCATTATTCAAATACGGAATGTAATCAAGTCACATTACTTTAATATTGTAATCAGGTGAATTCAGGTAATCTGGACACCTCAGCTCAAGTGTTGTTGATTTCTGTTCTGTATTTTTACCATAAAATTAAATTAAATTAAATGTGAATGATAACTTTGTGGTGTTGATGTCACAGAAAGGGGCGGGGCATGTATATAAGAATCTATTTCTTACCTTTTTATGATATTATTTATTTTTTACTTTTATTGTTGTATATTGTTAAACTGAGCTGTCTCTGAGCTGTCTGCTGTGACACACAGATATCCCAGTTTGCAGGACCAATAAAGGAGTTCTGATTCTGATTCTGATTCTGAGTCAATCACGATCCATGGGAACTGCATGAGGAGGTCAGTGAGGTATTTTATGTGAGTATTTATCATTTTATGAACCTTTATACTAAATCTCAGAGGCAAATATTACACTTTTTTCTCCACATACTTTATCTGAAGGCTGAATCATTAATAACTTCTGATATAAGACATTTTCAAAATACATTTACTGGATGATCCTGATGAACTTTCTGCCTCAGTGATGTTTCATGTATAGAATTTACTTGTAGTGGATTATTTTCATGTTAAAGGACCCAAACACTTCTTCCACTGCGGGTTTTGGACTGTTGGTTGAACTTCAGATTCCACAGTTGGAGAAAAAAATCAATTTTCCGCCGTTTTATAGACAAAACTAATAATCAATTCATAGAGAAAATAATTGCTGATTAAAATAATCTTTAGTTGCAGCTGTAATCTGAGTCCAAAGTTCATACTTGACCTCGGAAACATTAATATGACAAATCTTATGGCATTAATTAATCTATTAAATGTAGATTGACATTTCTGTTTTACCTTTATAAATAAATACATCACAAATAACTCTGCTACAGTGACACACGGCTCGGCCACCAGAGGGCGACATCCATCCATCTGCTTCAGAATGACTCCACGTTGCAGGTTGCTGTTACAAAATTGCACCACTTTTATTCATTTAAGGCTTTTTAGTTTTTACTTTACATTTGGCTTCACCCTCCCTCCCTCCCTCCCTCCCCCCCTCCTCCCGCTGCTGCTGTGGGTTTCTGTACTGGAAGAAAAACCAGTTCAAACCGTCTCGTACCAGTTTTAAACTCCAGTCTGGGATCTGAACCTGATACGTCGCCGGCTGAACTGGTTTCTTTTACATTTCACTGGTCATCATGCCGTACAGAGAAAAAAGAAGCAGATTTATTTCAGTAATATAAAATCGTTTCTTCTTGTTTGAGTTGTTTCAGTTTGCATTCGGCTGCGGCAGCATTAGTCACTTCACTGCGACTTCTGTCATCGTTACAGCGACTCCGATCAGTTTAACACAAGATAGGTCCAGGGTGTATTTAGCCTAGCTTAGCACAAAGACTGGAAGCAGAGGGAAACCGTTAGCCCCGTTCTATAAAAGATGAAATCGAACTTTAAACTATGAACATAAAGTCTCCGTATGCTTCAAACTAACGACTTATTGGATCGTCTGACAGCAGAATCAGGACGCTTTCCAAAAAGACAATGTGCCAGTAAAACCAAATTTCAACAATGTCTTCGAGGAAAGTCGAGATAAAGAAAGACAGATGAAGCCTGTGAACTTCTGCCATCAGACACATCGTTCACTCGTCTTCTTTTGAGGCACACCGAGGCCTTTAAATCTGCTGAACACTGAAACAGAAGTCGCATGAAATGGCGGTCGCTGCCGCGGCGTCTGTTACTGTTGAAGCCAGAAAGGTCCGAGTGCAGCCGAGGACAGATTTAATCTCTCGGGGAGGACAGGTGAGACTTCCAGGTGTGTTTCCTATTGAAATCCTGATAACACTTTACTTAAAAAAATGCTCATGTTCACGATGTCTGAGTCAATAAACACATAATAAACCGTTTGCAACACCAGACGCAGTTATAAAGACGTGTGAGGACAATTTGAAGTGTTTAACTCGCCCTCATACTGAAGGGTTGTAACACGGCTGAAAATACATATTTTAATTAACAGATTAATATAAAATAAGAAGTATTTATTATATGTTTAAATAAAGAACCTAAACTCTATTTGTTGTTGAAAGCTAGTGAGTGGATTTGGGTTTTATTTGTCTCCTGTGTATAAACAGTAATAAAACTTTAATTAAATATAATTAAATATGATTAACAGCATGTTCTACTGTGTTAGCAAATTATTCTGTAACTGTTCAAACAGCAGTTATAGATACGTGGAAGGTGAAGTTAAAAAAAAGCAGATGAATAGATTGATAAACACTTAAAAATGTCCTCGTATTTCTTTGCGATTACATCACAATGTGTTACAAACCAAAAATACTGGTAATTAATGCTCCAAAGGGAAACTTAAACTAGTTCATCCTCCATCCTTTAAGTCTTTCCTCTTGTACAAATGTCCAATGTTTGTTTTCCAGTGTGGAAAAAAACCCTCATCAGACGGTTTCTCACCAGCTGTAGAGGTTCTGTTCTGCCCTCCAGCCACAAGGGGGCTGCAGTGAGTCCATTACGGCTCAACAGACAAGGAAACTGAAATATATGGTTTGTCAGAAGGGTTTTTCGAAAAAGCAGCTTCCCTAAACGCTTCAGCAGGAATCATCATAACGTTAGCTTTTCTTTTGGTGAGCATGCTAACAGTGTAATGCTAACAGGAACGCCCCGCCCCGGCTGCAGATGGACCTTTTCACCTGGAAGCTTCTGCTCGGCATGCAAACTGTTGCAGCACCTCCTGGAGATCAGACTGACAGAAACATCAACATGCTACATGACTGAACGTACTGGAGGAGAACCAGAATACTGACAGCGGTACCACGCAGTACCACAGTATTCCCGATAGTACAACACTGCACAGCAGTACTCACAGAGGTCACTGGTCCAACATACTGAATCTGTGGGGAAATACCACTCTCACATTACAAACAGAAGACAGATATTCAAAGGCTCTCTGTGGCTGCTGCTTCACAGGCCACGCCCCCAAACACACGAGGGGGCGGGGCTTCTGCTTCAACCTCCTCTGGTTGGTCTCAGCCGTGCTACCGTCAAAAAGAAACACCAAGTTTTTTAACTTTTCTGACAGTGAAACCATCCACGTGTCAGTGGTGCTCCATGCTAACATGCTAACATGTTAGCTTTGAGCTAACTGTTAGCATGAAATACGACACCAACACACAGATAAGGAGGTCAAGTCTGATCCTCCACACCTGGATGGTTAAATCAGTCAAAGGAGTGCTGACCAACAAGACCATTAATTCAGTGTTTCCCTCTCAGATGTGTTGTGTTAATTACATTAATAATCAGGTAATAATATGGTTAATAATACAAAAACAACACCTGCGGGCCGCCCTGTTCAGTAAGTATAACACAACCCCCCCCGAAACCCCCCGGGCCAAAAAGGTCATTACATAAACTGGCCTGGTTCTCTGTTGTTATGCAGCTCACTTACACTCACACACACAGAAACACACACTCACAAACACACACACACATACACACACACATAAGGTACTGGACCAGTGTGAGTCTGCTGTCAAAAGGCAACATGTCCGCCCTGAGCAGCAGGTCTAGAGTCAGCTCACCGCGGCTATCAATCATTTGTTTCATTGAAATGTTAGCATTGTTAGCATCCCCTCACAACATACCAAATATACTGATTTTCCCTTAGCGATTATGCTAGCCCAAAAATAAAATGCTTGTTAGCATTGTTATTTTTTCCTAACTGTAAAGCTAACTCACAGCTAGCTGACAAGCTAACACACAGCAACCAACATCCATTTGTTTCTTTGTGAATAAATGTATTTTACTAGCTGCTAGGCTAACGAGGTAGCCCATAACTGTAAGTAAACATTAAATTCTTTAAGAAAATGCCAACGCAACAAAATGTTAGCATGGTTAGCATTCCCTTTTAACAATGCCAATGCATTTGCTGTTTAAACTATGAGCTAGCCCTTAGCAAACAGCTTCCATCAGTTTCTTTGGAGATATGCTAATAACGCTAACATCACACACAGAGCATAATTTACATGCAATATTTCTGCTAGCTGCTCGGCTAATAAGGCAGCCCATAGCTAAGTATACTTTAACCTCTTTTAAAATATGCTAACCAAGCTAACATCAAACAAATACTAAATTTGGATAGTTAGCATTGTTTCCGAATATTGCCGATTCACTCCTGTAGCCTTTAGCTAACTTAAATTAGCTGGAAGCTATCAGTGCAGTGAGCCGACTGTATGACCTGCTGCGCCCCCCCCCCCCCCCCCCCCGAAAATCAAAAACAAAAATATTAAATGACTTTTATATCTTTTCACACAGAAACATAATAATAATAATCACTGTATATTAACCACTGTATGGATCCACAGGTTCGACCAGAGTCACACACACAAAGTCGGCCATGTTAATCAGCTGTGACATCACCGGGGTAATCGTGGCCACAACATGGCCGACGGCAGCGTGGTCAGACTGCGTGTGTGTGACTCGGGACTGCTGGAAAATAAGTCGAAGGAAAGAAAGAAACATTCAAAATTAAAAGCAAGAAGCCACTCCCCAGCGCAAAATGGCCAAGCAGAGAGCATGATGGGAACTGTGGTTTAAATTTGAGCAGTTGTTTGGACAGCCCCCATTTCTGCGACGGCAGAATCATCATCATCTTCATCATCATCATCATCATCATCATCATCATCATCATCATCACCGCCGCTGCAGTCTTATGATGTTTGGTTTAATGTTTCCAAGGCAACCGTCTCCGTCAGACAGTGTGGTGAGGGGGATGGCAGATGTGGTCGTCACGGGAACAGAGGTCAGAGGTGGCCGATGTTGATGATGACATGGTTGTGTTAAAGGGGCGTGGCCAGCTGGAAGATGTGGTGTGATTGGTTGGTTTGTTGTCGGTCAGGTGAGCAGAAAAACTGACGAGAGAGAAGAAAAGTTTAAAAGTTTGTCCAATAATGTGTGTGTGTGTGTGTGTGTGTGTGTGTGTGTGTGTGTGTGTGTGTGTGTGTGTGTGTTACCTGTCATTAGAGAAGCTGACAGGTGGACTTTTTGCGAGTTTTCCCGGGAACTGGACTCTTCCTGTTAATCTGTCGCACAAGGTCGTAGAAGATCTGCACATAAAGACAGTTTAAGTTTAAATCAGTACGTGGAGCGACATATCCAACGGTGTGTGTGTGTGTGTGTGTGTGTGGTGTGTGTGTGTGTGTGTGTGTGTGTGTGTGTGTGGTCACCTCGTTCACGTTGATCTTGCTCTTGGCCGAGGTCTCCAGGAAGGCGCAGGAGTTCCACTGGCGGGCGAGGCCGATGCCGGACTCTTTGGCCACCACACGCTCCACCTCCAGGTCGCACTTGTTTCCAACCAGGATCATCGGAACCTGAAACACGACACCAAGTGATCAAAGTCACTGAGTTGCATTTCTATGTTTTGTAGCATCCGTCCTGAGAGACCGCTTGTGATCTAATCTCACTTCTCTGCTTTATACGCTAATAAAATGTTCATCACTGAGACAAACAGACTCCATGTTTTTACACAAAGACAGAAAGAAGTTCATGTGGAACATTTGCTGAATTAACAAGAAGGTCCAAATAATGCAGAATGAGTCAGAGACAGAGTTTCACAGAGTTTATAAAGTGTCTCCAACTCAACAGCTCACTAAACTGACACATTTGTTAATGTAGTCTGGTGACGCTGGCAGGTTAAGAGAGACCAAACATACATACATCACAGTGAACCGATCAGAGTGTGTCGTCCATTCTGCCTGTTCTCCTTCTTCTTCTTCAACAAAACATACGTCAGCACTCGTATGTTAAACCAGCGTTCCACTAAGAGCTCATGCATTTTCTATATAACGCAGTCCCCAGAGTTGCCAGCAGGTGTCTCCATTTGCTAACCCTGGCTCTCTAGGTGTGTCCAGGTGTGTGTGTGTGTGTGTGTGTGTGTGTGTGTGTGTGTGTGTGTGTGTGTGTGTGCCGTACATCCTCGGTGTCCTTCACTCTGAGGATCTGCTCTCTGAGGTCCTGCAGGTCGTTGAAGGTGGACTGAGCCGTGATGGAGTAGACCAGAGCGAAGCCCTGACCGTTCTTCATGTACAGGTCTCTCATCGCCGTGAACTGCTCCTGCAGGTCAACAACAGACAGACGGGCGGTCAGAGAGACAGACAGAGAGACAGACAGATACACTACACGACCAAAAGTATGTGGACACCCCGGGATCCTTCAGTGTCCCTTTGGTGTTTGTGCAGCTCACAGACAGACAGACAGAGAGACAGAGAGAGAGACAGGTCTTACAGTTCCTGCTGTGTCCAGGATCTCCAACATACACTGCTGCCCATCGACCTCGACTTGCTGCAGAGAGACAGAAAGAGATAGTGAGATCTCTATCATTAGCATCGGCATTCAGTAGAGCGCAAACCTCCGCCAAGGCCACGGTCCCAACTCAACCAGCACGTCACTCATATGAAGTGCCGCGAGAGACAGACGGGCTGCAGCTGTCTTACCTTCCTGTAGGAATCCTCTATCGTCGGGTCGTACTTCTCCACGAAGATCCCCTGAACAAACTGGACAGTCTGGAGACACAGAGAGACAGACAGGCAGGCAGAGAGACAGACAGGCAGGCAGAGAGACAGACAGGCAGGAGAGAGAGACAGGCAGTGAGATAAATAGAAGTAGGGCAGTAGTGTTAATGGAGCTCTGTTCTGTTCTCTATTGGAAGTCATTAGAATGGAATTAATGTGACACACTGACACGTCTCCATTATATCATCTGGAGTAAAGCACTTCATTGTAGTGAGATGTGTGTATGTGTGTGTGTGCGTGTGTGTGTGTGTGTGTGTGTGTGTGTGTCTGTACGAACAGGAAAACAGAGTGACATCAGTCTGCATCCGTCGTTCAGGAAAACTCCTGGAAATGTTTCACGTCCTGAAGATAAAACTCAGTTCTGCTCCTCAACACGACTTTAATCTCTTTGGAACAAAACTTTTATATAAAATGTCTCAAACTGTGGCTGTAAAGAAAACTCTGAACGTACACAATGACTGATTTTATACTTGTTCTGTGTTGTTTGTGTTGATCATCACAGGACACATTTCCCATCCAGATTTTCTCACCAGCTCTCAACCTCCTGATCACAGACTGAACCGACATGTCAGTCACTTCCTGTCTGTGGGTCTCTGCTCGCAGCTCATTGGTTACTGAAGATCTTAATCTTTTAAAACTCCCCGCAAACAAAAAAACAAACCGGTTTCTCAACTCAGATTCAAATTTTGAGGAAACGTGTGTTACATTATATTTAAAGCAGCTACGAGGAACTTTGATTTGTTGCTTCAGAGGCTGCTGTGTGAATTAGTTTTAAACGTGAGAGATTTTTTATTACTGTGTTTCTTTCGTAAACACAGCTGTCTGCAGGAGGTACGACGGTTAGTTATTATATCTGCTTGTGTACGATTAATAACCTTTAACATGTTGAAACAAACACGAGGTTCATGCTACAGGTAACAGAGTCACCTGCTCAGTAACAAGGGATGTTAATGATTAATCAAAATGTCTTAATCGACATCAGAGGAAGCAAAAATACAACAAAGACTATTCTACAATAACAGATTACAGATGTTTGCTTGTAAACACGAAATACTGCTGTGAGATAATATATTTAATCAAAACACAAAGTGATGTGTAATAAAAAAATGCAAAAAGGACATTTTAAATTAATATATTGTGATATTTTAGCCTGTTAGTCGCCTCAGTGTTGATGAGATTGTTAAATAAATGACTTATAATAAGTTTCATCATCAGTAGGAGGAACTTTACTGCTCAGACTGCAGTTATCAACATGGTGAGATAACGACAGTGTGGCTCAGTGATGTTTTTAATGGATCTGTATGACGCAGAGGAAGATTGAGGCGGTGACACACACACAGACACACACACACACACACACACACACACACAGTGCATGCTGGGAGACACACTCACTGTTGTTGTGAGTCTGTTGTGTGTTTAAAACTCACCAGAGCTGACTTGCCGACTCCTCCTGATCCTAAAACAACCAGTTTGTATTCACGCATCCTGACTGTCTGTCTGCTGGGCGAGAGACACAGAGAGAGAGAGGGAGAGAGAGAGAGAGAGAGAGAGAGGCAGATTAGACATCAGTAGCCAATCACAGAGCAGCATTTAGATAAGCTCCGCCTGCTACTACAACGCACCTGGAGCTGTAAAACTATCAATTACACACACACACACACACACACACACACACACACAGATGTAGATTTCCTCTCTCTCACAGGGAGGTAATAATCACCCAGCATGCATCTGGGTGAGTTAATAAAAAGAGAGAGGTCACGTGATCACACAGCTGGCGTTGATGTCACAACTGTGGAATCCTTCCTGGTTACTGTTGCTATGCGCCCCCCATATATGTGTGTGTGTGTGTGTGTGTGTGTGTGTGTGTGTGTGTGTGTGTGTGTGTGCATACCAGTCATGCCTCGCCGTGTCGTTGCAGCAACAAGAAGCAACATGACGGAGATGACAACAAACACACACACACACACACACACACACACAGAACACATCTCTGTTAATAAGGGTCTGCCAAGGTTACCATGGTGATGAGATAAGTGTGTGTCTCTCTCTCTCTGTCATCTTTCCAGTGTGTTATTTACCCACAATCCTTAGTTCTTGCCCAATAAGGACGGCAGGAAACACCCAAACAGAAACAGGAGGTGAGCGAACATCAGGAGTGTGTGTGAGTGTGTGATGTCATCCAGTTATCACGTGAAACAACAGTTTACAGAATCCAAAATGGCCGACTCACCCTAAAAACTACAAGAACACAAGTTTAATTAGCGTTCATGAGAAACATAATATCTGACACACGACTTCACTAGAAACAGGAAGTACCCAGAACCCTCCCTGCAAGACGATCTGGCCTTAAAGATAATATTCTGATTTTATTTTGGCGGTGTAGCGACACACGATATATCTCGATATTTTGAAATCTTATAAAGTGATCAAGTCTCGGCTGATTACAGCCCATAATGCATTAATGATTAGATACTGTGACACTTTGACACCTGTACCTCCAGTCAGCTGTTCTTGTTGCAGAGAGAATTGGGGGGCGTGGTTAACAGTCATAACATCCTGTTACCACGGCAACCAGACTGCCCTTCTAACGAGCTAAACATCACTAGCACGGGCAGCGTTAGCATGGACTAGCAGCACGAGTGTTAGCGGGCATGGCGATCGCTGTCGGGAGCTGCAGAGTTTATTCGTGGTGGTTTCGCTCACACAGCAGCTCTGAATTCATTGATCATGATCGATTACTGAGCTGTGGAGACGAGCAGGATTAAATAACTGTGTGCTTCTTCCTGCTCCTGTCTCGGGCATGTCAGCGCTGGTTAATGGAAAATATTTTATGACATGCTTTTCATTTTATTATGCTCATCTGTCGAAATGATTTGTCAGAAAATTCATTCATTTATCTGTCTAAACTTTGAGAACAATATTTAGTTGTTTCTCAAAAAACAGAACAGTGTGGCTCATCAGCATCGTCAGGAAAGTTTCACTCTCACGTCTTCCACCACTGCAAAATGAAACGTATAAATAAAACTAATTATTATCCGTCCAGTCATTATCACTGCAGTATGTTCCTCATGACCTTCCCTTCATCAATCTGTGTCTATGAATTCATTTTCTCTATATGACTGTGATCCTGATGCATGACTATGAATGAAGGCGTTTATCTGGAACTTAAGCTGTCCAGCTGTGAGTCAGTGAATGCATCACAGAGGATTTCAGCGCCTGGAGGTCTGAAAAGAGCATCGCGCCACCGACGCAACGAGTCTGGGCGAGTTCAGGCAATCACAGGAAGTCACAACCTGAGGCAGCGTCAGGCGAGGGCGGCGAGCAAAAAGTTTCACATCAACTCTTAAAGCGTCGCTTGTCTAAGCTCTCTGACGGCTCCGCCTACACCTGAGTGAGCCGGAGCTCCGGAGGAATAAACACCTGCAGTCACAGCAGAGCTCAGAGAGTCTCTGCTGAGTGCTGATGTCACAAACACAGCATCGATTTGTGTTGTTGCTCGCTAGCTTACAGCTAATGTACAATACAGTATTCTTGCTATTTGAGGTGAATGAACAAATCATCCCACCATCTTCTCTTTCTTTTAGCTCTTGTTTTTGGTCTCTATCATCTCCTGAGGTAAATATCCGTCTCTTTAGCTGCTGAACACTTCACGCTGTTCACCAGCTGGTCTGTCACTGTGTCGTCCTGCTGTTAGCAGGAAGTGTACAGTGAGTTTATCAGAGCTCGATGAAGTAAAGCAGCTGAGACCAAACTAAGTGGGAATCGTGGCGAACAAAAACTAGGAGTTAAAAAAGGCTGAAGAGCTCTGTAGAGCCGAGTCAGCTGATACCATCTTTGTGGTTTCACGCTTTCACTTTACGCACCATGTCAACTTCTCTACACGTCCATCCACAGGAACAAAAACACATTTTATCTCTCAAATCTCCGACTGAATAAACTGCCGTGTTACTACGTTCACATATCTGATAGTTCTCGTGTTGAGTTCATGAACTGGACGCTCTTGTTAACAGCAGGGAGTCGACTATGATGGGAAAAGCAATTAAAAGATCAATTATTTCATCTAAACTGCCAGAAAATGTTCAAATTACGTTTTCAGAGACCAAGTTGACGCCTTGTTATCAAAAATATGAAGTCTACGATCATCGAAGACGAAGACAACCAGAAAATATTTACAGTACAGGAGTTAAAACAGTCAGAGGGTCCGTGTGTGTTAAGTTAATACGACTTCCTGTAACAACAAGTTCAACTGGACACCACATGTTCAAATGATCTCATCTAGATAAACAAAGAAGCTGCTAAATCAGACACATTCAGGATATTTAGCTCCACATTACATAAAACTATGAGACAAGAAGAACCGTAGAAGTTTTTATATTCAATTCATCATTTGTCAAACAAATATTGTCTTCTGCCTCCGTTTGGTCTATATGACAATAAACTGAATATTTATTCTTTAATTCTTTGTTGCTTTTTTCACTTAAGAACAATAAAAAAACCATAAATCAAACAAATCAACGACCATCAACGCATCACGGCACAGAAACAACACCAACAGCAGAATGTCGTGTTGAGAGAACAAACTGAATATTTTGACATTTTAAACTGTTGGTCAGAAGAACCGAGACCTGCGAGGACGTCAACTTACAGGTTCTGTTTGTTGGTTCTGGTTTCTGTTGGTTCAGGACCTTTGAATCCGTCCTCTCACTGGAGGTAAATTCATTAATTACCTAGTTTTACTTTAAACTCGTCAAGTAAAGTGACGTTACATGAACAGAGTGTAACGAGCTCACACTTCTGTCTGATAATAGTAATCATTTACCTGCATCACCTGCAGTTTAGTACTCTACTCGACTGTCGATGGTGGCAAAAGAGGATTATTTTCTCAATTAAAAGATCAATTATTTCATCTAAACTGCCAGAAAATAGTCAAATCACATTTTCAGAGACCAAGCTGACGTCTTTACGTCTCTGGTTCTGTCTGTCCGACTTCTCAAAGCTCAAAGATATTAAATCTACGATCATCTGAGACCAAGAAAACCAGAGAATATTTACATTTGTGGCGCTGGATCGATCTATTATATTGATAATAATACTGATAACAACCTGAAGTTCTACTGAGGGAGGAGTTACTGCAGAGCAGAAATATAGAGATGTTCCTGTTATTTCGTCCACGCCTGTAATAATCTACACAACGTAAATCTCGCCCACGTGGTGATCAGGCTGATGTCTGAAAGATAACATGATGCATTTGATCAGGTAACTCAATATTGATGCATATGATCGAATTATAGTCTTCATTTCATATTTATTTATTATTTTGAGACGCAACAAGATTATTATCCGTTTAAAAACACATTTGTTTTTCCAGACCTGAATCTAATGTAACAAGAAGCCACAACAGTCTGTCTGTAGCTGAACTGGCCTCATTCAAAATGTTTCTTATGCTCAAAATGTATTTTTAAGGCTTCAAGTGATGATTATTAATCTGACAATTAAGAAAATACTGTTAAAGACCCTTTATAACCTCCCACAGTCTGACACGACGTCCACAGATTCTTTGTTTAATCCGACCAACAGTCCAAAACCACAAAATATTCAGATTGTAATCACAAAAGACAAAGAAAATCTGCAGATTCTCACATTTTTCATTACAAATACAACTGACATGTTGACTTTATATAAAAATATCTGCCAATTAATTTCCTTCTCATTGAGTCATTGATTACTTCACAGTGAACTGAGGCTTGTTTAAAGGAGTCACAGGGTGGGCGGGTTTGGAAAAACACTCCTCCAGGTGAATATTGGTGCATTTAGAAGATACAATAGATACAATTATACAAAAGACAATGTTGTAAATAAAAGGTTGG
Source organism: Diplodus puntazzo (assembly GCA_963678695.2). Lineage (NCBI taxonomy): Eukaryota > Metazoa > Chordata > Actinopteri > Spariformes > Sparidae > Diplodus > Diplodus puntazzo. The sequence goes on from OZ023177.1 coordinate 22,933,459, forward strand.
TCGTTAGTCCAAACGTCAAACAATATAGTACTCACAGAAGCGTGAAGAGAGGAAGTTACGTGCCCTCGTTTAAAGCTGTCGAGACACAATCACACTTCAGGCTCAGTATTCTAATGATTTACCATCCAGACGCTGCTGCTCACCTCCTCTATCTGAAATAAGTTCACTAACTGTCTAGTTCTGCTTTTTCCTGCAGGCACCCGAATGCAGCATGATGTTAATCTACTAAAGTAAAGTTGGTGGAGGAGAGAGATGGACACACAGAAACACACACACACACACACACACACACACACACACACACACACACACACACACACACACACACACACACACACACACACACACAGAGAGAGAGAGAGAGAGAGAGATCCCTGAGTCAACCAGAACTAGGTGGGGCCTGTCAATACTCAGTGTGTGTGTGTGTGTGTGTGTGTGTGTGTGTTTGTTGCTGACAGTACAACAGCAGAGGAATAAAACCAAGCCTTGTCTCAACACTACAGTCAGACAGACAGGTGGGCAGGCAGACAGGCAGGCAGACAGACAGGTTCCCCCAGACTCCTCAGCTCCGCAGTTTCTAAACAAGTTACTTCCTCTCTTGTTTCTCCGGCAGAGCAGCGGGAGTTCCGCAGCTCTGTGGCCGCCTCAGAACGCTCCCTGCCCGGCACGCGCTGGCACAAGGCCCCGCTGCCTGGAGGAGCGCAGACGAGCCGCGCGCAGGAACACAGAGACGTTAGCGGGCGCGAGACAGACACGCAGCCGCCATGATGCGAGCCCGCTGCCTGTCTGCGGCTCGTTTAACCAGCATTCTCTCTAACGGAGCTCCTGTCTGTCTGCCGCTCCGTCCGTCTGTCTGTCCGCCGGTCGCTTCCGCAAACCCAGCCCAGCTTGGCACGGCACCGGCCTGTCTCCCTCCCTCCCCGCCCGTCTGCCCCGATGTGTCCCGGTCCGGCCCGGGTGAAGCTACATCGACATGATAGAGGGAAGAAAGGAGAGAAAAAGGCGGAAAAAAGGAAAAGAGAGGAAAGAGAGAAAGGAAGCGGTACTCACAGTCATCCACCCGTCCGCTCCGCTGCTCTCTCTCTCCTCTCTCTCTCCCACTCTGAGTGGATGTCGCTCTATCAGAGCCGCTCCCTCCTGCTGTCGCGGCTTTCTGACGTCAAGCGCGACGCGGTGAATGCAAGCGCTTCCTGTCGATTCTTTCAAAATAAAACCCTAGAAAAAATACTTGGAGTCAAAAGTAAATTTGAAAAAATGTTTGCTTCTATAAGGTAGACAGTGTTGGTGGGTTAAAGTAATATATTACTTTTAATGGAGTATTATAACACCTTATTAATAATATTTTAGTAATGTATTACTACAGTTATTCTCATGTAACACGGAACAATCAGCACTCATGACTGAACTTAAGTGTTTATTGTTGTTTTTTAAGAACCCATCACACCAACATGGCCTGATTAATAAAGGCTCTGTGTGTTTAATATAACCGAGCCTATAAGTTCTGTGTTCAGTCTCTGCGTGACTGAAATGGGCCTGATGAAACCTGATCCTCTGAGCACACTAATTTACAGTATAGAAGGTAACATGACTGAGTGTATAATCAAAAATATTTACTGGTATTTCTGTCTCACATCATATCAGACTGTGATCATGTGTCTGCCTGCTCATCCCTGAGTCCAAATACATTCCTTTATTTAAAGACATCTATTTAATTATTCTGTTGAGATGATTTTTTTAGTAGTCGGTAATTTATTACCTTACACGAACAGTTATATTATGCTACTAAAGTAACTGAGCTACTAAATTCAATGAAAGAGTGAATTTCATGTTCACAATACTCAAGGTTTGGGCTGTCATTTTCAATAGAAAGAGATTTTTATGCATATATTTATCTATTTAGACTAGAGGAAGAAACAGCAGACCTTTTTCTTCAGACTTTCAGAATAAAAGCCCTAAGAGAAGTGTTTAATGATCATTTGTGAGAATAAAGTAAAAAATACAATAAATATTGATTTGTAAAATTAAAGCTGAGTTGTTAAAATGGAAACTTGGTAGTAAAATGGCAGCAATCAGAGATGTATAATAATTCAATACAATGAGCAGTCTCTATTTTCAAAATAAAGTCCTGACAGTACTGCTGTATGACTCTATTATAAAGCTCTGGAATGAAAATTAAGTTCAACTTATTAAAAGACACACAGTTAATTAAACAATGGTACTGATTTCTTCACAAAATCTTCCAAATAAAAGCCTTGTGGATGTTTCTATTACGGGAAAATCGATGCACGTTAAAATCTAACCCCAAAGAATTCATTTAAAATGAGGTTAATTGCTCCAATTTCCGCCAATTTAGTCATTTGTGTTGTGCTTTTATTTTGAATGCAGTCCAGCCTCACTTCCTGTCTCGCTCGCTCTTCGTCACGTCTTGGCTCATCTGCTCTTTTTGTTCTTGTGACGTTTCAGCCTCGCTCTCAGCTGCTTCCGGCTTCCTGCACAGCAGAAACACAAAGTCCTGACTGAAGTCTGACACAGAACCGACTCAAACGTCACTTTTACCGTTTAAACATGACGCAGCTGAAGATACTCTGCTGCTGCCTTGCTCAGAGGTTTCTGGTCAGATTAAAAATAAAATGAAAAATGGATCAAATATTTTTTATTTATGTCATTAACATCTAACATGAATATAAAGCCATATCTTTCTCCTTAGAGAAGAAACACCATATAATTAATTTAAGTGACCTGAAAAGTATTTATGCAGGCTGACCCGAAAGTTAGCATCAGTCCGGTTCCTCCACAGAAGGACTGCAGGATTCTCTGACCAATTCTGAATCATTGTGTCCTTGTTGTAAATTCAGCATTACATGTGATACATGAGGCCAAATATTAACTACAATTTCACCAGACTCCCTTAACAAATCAGCTAATTTAAGGAGTTGTTGTGTAGCGTAACACTTTATAAACATGATGAAACTGTGTCTCTGACAGATTCTGACTCATTGTGTCCTTGTTGTAAATTCAGCATTAAATCTTTCAGCTGCAGTTGTTTGTCTCCTTGTAAAAAGTGTCAGTTTGTGGCAGCATGTCTGTACCAGCCTGTCTGCTTCTGTGTCTAAAGTGCTAAAGTCTTACCTGCCAACACTGATCAGCTGTTTGAACACACTGTTTACACTGATTTCACCATTTACACTTCATTTATGAAAGAAGAAACATGTTATTGATCTAAACATGTCACATGTTACAAAGACACTAAACAGGAACAATATAGGCTCCTTCTTTGTCCCCGTGGAGAAAGTCCCCAGACTCCCTTTGAAAAACACTCAATTTAGTGAGCTGTTGAGTTGGAGACACTTTATAAACTCTGTGAAACTCTGTCTCTGACTCATTCTGCATTATTTGGACCTTCTTGTTAATACAGCAAATATTCTACATGAACTTCTTGTAACAAACATCCTGTCAGTCACAGTGATGGACGTGTTACAAGGAGGTGAGATCTGATCGCTGTGGTCACTGGAGGCGAGGTCGGTGTAAAGGTGTGAACTCTCTCTGGCAGCTACAGCCAAACGGGTCCAGTATTGTGTCTCGTTTTGTGTTTGTGTTGCTGATGATGTCGTGCGATGTCACTATAAGAAGTTCTGCTCACAGTTCTGGAGGTCAAAGGTCAGAGCGGCTCCTGAGGTCGATGAAGAGAACCGGACATTAAGAAACTCAGGGAGAGTGTGTGTGTGTGTGTGTGTGTGTGTGTGTGTGGGTGTTAATGCAGAGTCAGAGCGCAAGTGAGCGTGTTAGAGCGTGTTGATGGGAACACGCCTCGAGACACACACACACACACACTCACATACACCCACACACACACACACACACACACACACACACACAGCAGTGTTTACTACAGTCACAGATACAGTGTTGTGAAGCCACACCCAGACAGGAAGGAGTCACCAAGAATAGAGGCGCCCCCGCCCAACCAGCTTCCCTTTCACTGACACACACTTCCTCTATACGAGAACTCCAATCAGACTTCTGGTCCCAAGTAAAAGTTTGTTACTGCTGGACGTAATTTAACCCACAAATACTCAGTGACAACATTTAGTGAGGCCGAGACTCGTCTTCAACCCAGAGTGTGTCGAGTGGTTTTTGTGTGATCCTGCAATCCTGAACTGTGACCAGTTAGTGCAGCTGTATTTATATTCACCATCATCACTTACTCATCCACCAAAAAGCCCAATAAAAAAACAGATAATTAAAATCTATGTTGTTATTCCAAAGGTCCATTAGGTCCAAAGCTGCTGTGCTAACGGCGGCTACAGTTAGCAGTCAGTCATGGTTACTGTGGTGAAAAGCTGCACCCTATTTGTTCTGAGTGTGAATTCATGAGGTGACATTTTTCACCTTTAAAGGATGTTATTCTGTCGGCTACATCTCATATTTACGTACATTATTTTGGCATTTAAAGTGAGCCGAATTAGCAGTTAGCAGTTCTGTTTGCAGTGTTCTCATAGATGTACAGACTTCTATCACTGGGTTAATCACTATCACTTAAAGTTAAAATGTTGATTTTCTTTTTCTGCCTTATGGACATTTATTCAAGATGATAACATTGACATTATGATGACTGACTGGGCTAACTAGCTAAGGCAGCAGTTAGCGAGTGAGTTATTCTGTTGGCTACAACTTGAGCTAACATCATTTTGGAGTTAGAAGTGAGCTGAAATAGCTGTTAGCAGCTCCTGTGTATGTAGGATTCATGGATGTGCAGACAGCGATCACTGGATTAGTTAAAAACTGAAGAAAACTTAAAAACATGATAAATCTCAGGCAGGTTCTGCATTAGGGGTCGTACACTGATGATTTATTTAAACATAATCTGTCAGCGTGTGGTTTAAAACCTAAAAACAAACTGATTTATTTTGTTTTATATGTGAAGTTCAGGAGGTTTACTGTAAATCAGAAAAGTAGAAATGTCTGGATAAAGTGTGGGATAGTTTAAATGTGCAGTAAGTTATTTTCTGGCCTCCTGTTGGCAGCAGAAACAACAGGACTTGTTAACCAACTACTGAAAGAAACGTCTGTTTAGCTGCTGAACGCAGCTCTGTGTTCACCAGCTGCTCTCTGACTGTCTGTCTGCTGCTTGATGCTGAGCAGGTCGCTCACACCGGGTAAAGAGAGCGCTGAGACTGAACCAGAACAGATGAAGTGAAACCCGGCTGCCTCACACCTGACCAGCTGGGTTTCAGTTCTCTTTTAGCTCCGACAGAAACACTTTTCCGTCTATAAACAGCTCTCGTCTTATTTTAGTCGTCCTGTTATGAGTGTTTCCTGTTATTAAAGGTGTCCTCAGTCTGAACACTCGCAGGTTCACAGCACAGAAAAAACATCAGTGAACCTCAAAGAGGAGAAATCATCAGCATGTCAATGATCCGCCGGCCTGGACACAAACTCATCAATTCAGCTGTTGCTAGGAGACCGGATGAACGAGCAGCGTTCGTTTTGTTTGCTCTCTAATGAGTTTCTGCCTCATTGAAACGGCCAATCACAGCAGAGCTTGACCTGTGAACAGGAAGTGGTTTGTTGTAATACTAACCTGAGCGTGTGCCCTGAATTCAGGCTGCCAGGTAAACAAGCCTGAGAGGCCGAGTACAGGGCAGGACGGGACTCCTCGGGTGTGTTCTGGCTCCCTCTGCTGCTTCTGTAATCTTCTACTGCTGCAAACTGTCAACACGCTTCAGGTTACACCGTCTGAAACAAGTGTGAGCTAGTGGCGGAATGTAACTAAGTACATTTACTCAAGTACTGCAATGAATTACACATTTCTCTTGACTCAATTAGTTCCATTCTTTACTTACGCTACGTCTATTTCACAGCTGTATTTACATACCAGACTCAACTTAAAATATGGTAATTTTTATAAACTACAAACTGTATTTAAATTTGTTCCGATTCAACTGAAAACAGTGAAATCAGTCATAATCAACTACTAAAATCAAATTTAGAAATATATCACTCTCAAGGGCAATTTGTCTGCATATAGAGTCCACAGCTAACATTCGCTTTGAGCTAAATGCTAACAGGCCTATGATAACAATATAAACATACTCACGTTTAAGCAAGTTAAAGAAACAATGTGTAGAAATTTGGGTTGAAAACATTCAAAGCTTCAGTAAAACGTCAGATTTAACGTCTTTTACTGTGTTGCAAAACATGTTTATAGCATGCTAACCAGCTAGCCCCGGGCTGTCACTGTCCGTAACGACCTGTATGGAATGCTAGCTGTATAGCTAACTGAGCTAATGTGCTAACAGCAGCGCCAGTTGGCAGCAGTTAGCAGTAACTCAGTTTGTAATGATGCTCCCTCTCTGTTTTGAGTAGAAATTCACCAGGAATACTTACGTATTGCACCTTTGAAGCAAGTTCTTCTACAGGCAACAACTGTAGCTAATATTTGTTGACAGTTTGGAAAATTAGCACCATTGAAGTTGCGCCGAATTAGCTGTTAATAGTTTCTGTTTGCAGTGTATTCATGGATGTCCATATAACAAACACTGGATTAATGTAAAACCTCAGAAAACTCAAAAACATGATAATTCTCAGGGAAGTTCTGCACTAAAAATTAGTGTCTTTATCTCTAATTTCTCAGCAGCTTTATGGTTTCGACCGAGTTGGACCTCAGAGGACGACCGGTGACGTGCGACGGATTGTTTGAAGCGCAGCGACACAAAAAGAAACCAGACAGGAATCAGAGTATGAAGGCAGGCAGAAATGGACCTCTTTATTTTTCTTGGGCGATAAACAACAGTGGATAGTCCCGACCAGACCGGACCGGACCAGATTAAACCAGACTGGACCCGGTTTCACCAGATCAAACCAGACTAGCGCGGTCAATGAAACAGGTCCTGACCGGACCGAACCACACACACTGATCAGAATATGGTTACTTTGTGTTACACACTGCGTCACCATGGCAACAGCCACACAGGACTGGTCCAGTCAGGTCTGGTCGGGTCGGACCTGGTCCAATAATCTCTCCTGTTCCCTTCCTTCAGAGAGTGAAGGGAGCGAGGGCGGGTCTATTGAATCAGGGGAAACAAAGAAGCTGATTGGTCCACAAACAGTAAAACCCCGCCCACCCATCATCACCCCAGGGCATCCTATTGGTTGCCTACATCATTCGCAAAAACAGAGCGAGCCCTTCTCCCATTGGTCACCACAGCCTCAGGCAGGAAAGGCTGTTTTTTCCCCCATTGGTCAGTTTTAACACGCCAACTGTCAGTCACTCAGCAGCGGCCAATCAGGTTACAGTACCTGTGGAACTTTCTGGAATAACGAAAAAGAAAAAAGAAAAACGAAACAAAAAGAGAAGAATGATGATGATCAGGGAGATCAGCCAATCAGATGACCTCACCAGAAAAACAAACAGGAAGTGGGAGGAGCTTCCAAGCCTCTTATGGAATTTATTTTTCTTGATTTTTTTGTGTTTTTTTTGTTCGTTGTTTTTGTCCTTTTTGTCCGTGTGTGTGAGCCGAACGTCAGTCTTCTTCCACTCTTTTCCATCAGCTGATTTCAGTGCAATGCATCATGGAACGATCGATCGCTAGGAGAGGGTGTGTCACTACAAGTGTGTGTGTGTGTGTGTGTGAGTGTGTGTGTGTGAGTGTTTATGTGTGTGTAGGTGTCTGCGTCCTGTTGTCATGGAAACATGCTGCAGGGTTAGCGCTCCAGCAGCTGGGTGGTGCCATGTTGCATCGTGGGAACTTGTTAGTCCGTCTCTCTAGCTGGTGTCCATGGACTCCATGTTGGCAGAGCTGGAGTCCCTCTGGATGGAGTCGAAGATGGCCGCCAGCTCCTGATTGGACGAGATCTGGGACTGGAACTCTGACATCAGCGGCGACTTCTCGGCCTCGGGGATCGTCAGCAGCGCCACGACGGCTCGCATCGCCGACCGCTTCAGCTCGTCCTGCTTCTCGAACTCCTGCTTCACCGAGTTCGCCTTCACCTGCGGACAGAGGCGCGTTTATTCTGCTGCTCAAAATGGCGTCGCTGGAGAGAAACGCTATGTGTGTGTGTGTGTGTGTGTTACCTTGGTGGTGCAGGTGGCTCTCAGTGGCTCCACCAGTCGGTCCAGTCTCTGTAGAACAGCACTGGGACACAGAGACGACAGCCGGGCCAGCATCAGGAACGTCAGCATCTGAAGACAAGAACAACAACTATCATCAGCTGGAACAGCAGCAGAACAAACATCCTGATTACTTCAGTCATTTCTTGTGCAAGAACGAAATAAATCGTTGTTTCCAGCTTTGCGAACGGGAACATTTGATGCTTTTCTTTGTTGCAGTGTGAACCTGGTACTGCCGCAGTAACACATGTAGCAGGAGCAGCAGTGTTTCTGCAGCCTTCTGTAAAATCAATACTATTTCAAAGGGACCCTGGTGTTGCAGTATTTGCATCGTGGCGTGTGGGCGGACCTTGATGTCGTAGTGGTCCTTCAGTCCGTCCTCGACGTGGTTCAGGAAGGTGAAGATGTCGATCCGGTCCAGGCAGCTGTCCAGCAGAGTGTACATGCACTCAAACGCAGCCTTCCTCAGGTCCAACCCGTCATCCACCGTGTGTTTGAACGGACCCATCTCCACCTACAGAGAGAGAGATGAGAGTCAAACACCTGTCCACCGCGATCAATCAGTTCATTGATCCGTCTGTGTGTCAGGGTGTTGCCTCACCTCTCTGATCAACTCCTTCCTCACTTTGGTCTCGTTGTACAGCTGCGGCAGCACCGAGTCCAGCAGCTCTCGGATCAGACTCGGCTTATTGTGGGCAGCAGAGTTAAACGTTACCAAGGCAACGCGACGCACGTTCAGGTCCGGGTCCTCCAGCGTCTTCAGGAAGTCACCTGAGGACAAACAACATCAGAGAATCAGAGATGGAGCTGCCTCGTTAATAACGCAGCTGTGTTTCTGATCAGTGATCAATAAAATAGATTCTCACCTATGCAGTTCTTCAGCAGTGGGTCGATGGGCTGCGGCTGGTCAGAGATGGTGAACTTCACTGCTGTCACCACGGAGCTCCTGGCGTACGACGAACCTACACACACACACAAATACACACACACAAATACACACACACACAGATCAATAATCAATAATCAACAAATCATCAGATCTATCAACAGCTTCAGGTCCAGCAGTTAAATTTATGGCTAATTCAAAGATTCTGCTGTGTAAACCAATGAGATGCAGTCTGAGGAGACAGAAGCTGTTTGATTGGCAGGGAGAAGCAGGAGGGCGGGGCTTATGAAACTGTTCAGTCTTCCTATTGGTTGGAGTTCTTATTTTCTGTTTCTGTTTCCAGGTAGAAAAAGGAGACAGAGATTTTAAGTCAATCAACTGATGATTGATACCAGCTGATTTACAGATCTGATTGATTACCAGGACGGGTATCCTGTAAGGCGTGGCAGCAGGGTTTACTGGGGACTGATCAGAGTATTGATTACCTGACTCCAGGTATCCTGTAAGGCGTGGCAGCAGGGTTTACTGGGGACTGATCAGAGTATTGATTACCTGACTCCAGGTATCCTCTGAGGCGTGGCAGCAGGGTTTACTGGGGACTGATCAGAGTATTGATTACCTGACTCCAGGTATCCTCTGAGGCGTGGCAGCAGGGTTTACTGGGGACTGATCAGAGTATTGATTACCTGACTCCAGGTATCCTGTAAGGCGTGGCAGCAGGGTTTACTGGGGACTGATCAGAGTATTGATTACCTGACTCCAGGTATCCTTTGAGGCGTGGCAGCAGGGTTTACTGGGGACTGATCAGAGTATTGATTACCTGACTCCAGGTATCCTTTGAGGCGGGGCAGCAGGGTTTACTGGGGACTGATCAGAGTATTGATTACCTGACTCCAGGTATCCTTTGAGGCCGTGCAGCAGGGTTTACTGGGGACTGATCAGAGTATTGATTACCTGACTCCAGGTATCCTTTGAGGCGTGGCAGCAGGGTTTACTGGGGAATGATCAGAGTATTGATTACCTGACTCCAGGTATCCTTTGAGGCGGGGCAGCAGGGTTTACTGGGGACTGATCAGAGTATTGATTACCTGACTCCAGGTATCCTTTAAGGCGTGGCAGCAGGGTTTACTGGGGACTGATCAGAGTATTGATTACCTGACTCCAGGTATCCTTTGAGGCCGTGCAGCAGGGTTTACTGGGGACTGATCAGAGTATTGATTACCTGACTCCAGGTATCCTTTGAGGCGGGGCAGCAGGGTTTCGGGGTCGATCAGCGTCAGCTTGCCCAGACACTCGGCCACCACGTTCCTGGTTCCTTCCTCTTGACACTCGCAGTGTTTGAGCAGCAGAGACCAGACTAACTCCACGTACGGCTTCAGACCGGACACAGACGCAGAACCTGCACACAGACGCACAGATTAGAACCAAAGACACTCACACACACATTGATTTGATTATCAGTTTCGAGCTGTTCTTACTGATGATCTCTTTGAGGGAGTGCAGCAGCAGGTACTGTCTCTTAGAGGACGAGATCTCCTGCAAGACGAACGGCAAATACTCGGGAAGATTTCCCACCGCGATGCTGCCCAGCGCATAGGAGGCTGCTGACTTCACCTGAGGGACACACGGGCAGAAACAGGAGGTTAACGTCTACAACACCACCTTAAACGTTAGACTTTGGGTGGATGGATGAGTGTTACCTCTTCACTGGAGGAGGAGAAGGCATCCAGGATGACCGTCTTCAGCTCTGGTTGGCTGCTCAGGTCCACATGGTGTCCCACCTCGCCCAATGAGAGCAGAGCGAGCAGTCTGATGGAATCTGTGGAGCGGCTGTTCTTCACGTCCTGTCAGTCCGAGAGAAGAGACTTTATTTAGACACAACACCAGAACTCACATTACCCAGACAGGTAGTCAGACAGACAGGTAGTCAGACAGACAGGTAGTCAGACAGACAGACAGGTAGTTTACCTGGATGAACTGTCCGACCACAGCAGGCCCCTCGGTGGGACAAGCTCTGGTCAGAGCGGCGACACATTTAGCAATGGAGCAGTACGCCTGTTTGTGAGGCAGAGCGGCACTCTGGGAGTAAACCGGACCCGTCAGCATCCTCAGCAGGTCCATGTAACCCAGACCAGGAGTCTCTGTGGCCACTAAAGCCTGAACACACACACACACACACACACACACACACACACACACACACACACACACACACACACTTATTAATACCACATCTTGGACAACAAATGTTTAATCAGCAGGGTGAGAAGTTAGCAGTTGCTAAAGGAAGCTAAGTCTTTAAGTGTGTTTGGTTGCAGGAGCGAACAGCTAACGATGCTAACAGAGCTAACAGCTGTTAGCTGTTAGCTATCTTAGTGTTTGAATGAGTGGTGGTGGTGATAAAATAATGAAGTGCTCTCGTTGTACCTGGTAGAAGTCCAGCATGGCGGCGAGCGCTCCGCCCTGCAGCAGCGGGGATCGAACCAGCGTGATGAGCTGCTGCAGGATGTTCCCTCCGCTCAGCTGACCCAGCGAGGACGGGTGAGTCACGGCCAGCGTGGACAGGAAGCTCAGCGCCATCTGAGACACGTGCATGTCGCTCTCAGAGATGAGAGGAGGCAGCTCGGCGAGGACGGCGTCCACCATGACGGGAGTCACCGCAGAGCTGAAACACACACATTTAAACAGAGTTACCGACAGGAAAGAGGGCGGAGCCGACCGCTGTGGGCGGGGCTGACAGGTGTGTGTGTGTTACCTGTAGTTTCTGAGCAGGATGTCTAGAGCAGCCAGCGTGCAGAGCTTCAGGGCTCGCTGATTCTTGCGGAGGAAGGAGGCGAGGATGGGAACGGCGTCGGGGAGAACCGGCCTCAGATCGATTTTCAACGGAGAGCCGGCGATCAGCGTCAGAGCTGCGACAGACGAGCGAGACACGAGAGTCAGAGTCTGGGAAGTGACTATTTATAACATCTTTAATTCTATGAGTCCGTGTTCTGACACGTATTGTCGTCCTGCCAACACGTTTAAAAATAAAAAGCCTTTGTTTTACAGAGTGCACCAGTCTGAACTCCAGCAGTGCGTTAAGACTCAGGACAGCCGACTGTGGAGGGAACGAGGAGGCAGCACACGACTCAAATCTAAAACCAGCCGCACTGTTTATCCTCCATTAAACCTCATCGAACACGACGCTGGTTAAAAGTAAACAGAGGAAGTGCCGCCCATGAACCTGCAGCAGCACATGTTAGATTTCTGTTCAGATTGAATCTGAAGCAACATGATTGCACAGCGTTTCTGTGGAAACCTGCGGCGTCCACGTGAGCTCGACATGTTTCAGCCTGAGTGAAACGCTCTCGTTACCTTTCACCGTCGTCAGCCGGGTGATCTCGTTCTTGAGGCGTTCCAAGAAGATCAGCAGCGTTCCAGGAAGTTCATTAGGCAGTCGGTCACCTACACAACCAGACAGGACGGAGAGATCAGTTGACAAGGAAGCAGCATCACAGATGACATCACATCGCTGCGACTGACAGGCGGTGGTTACCTAGGTTACAGATGATCTGTCCCATGCAGGAGATGGCTCGCTCTTTGACTTCCTGGTCGATGTCGGCGGCTTTCAGGCGTTTGATCGTGCAGGTGAACAGGTCGTTAATGTATGGGGAGGGGTCGAAGCTGTCGGAGCTCTCCGATTGGTTGTCCAGAGGTCGGATCACCTGGAGGAGACAAACAGGAGGATCAGCTGTGAACTGTGACATCAGAGGGCGAGGGAGGCGGCAGGTTTGACTCCCACCTTGACGAGCTGCTGGGTGACGAGCAGAGCCTCAGACGTGATCTTGTAGAAGGGGTCTCCCACGCACGCCACCACGGGCGGGACCAGGGCGGGGACGTGGGCGTGGAAGGCGTGAGCGGGGTGCGTGACCATGATGACGTGGAGACACGCCAACGCGTCGATTTTGAGGTTGGAGCTGCTCGACTTATCGTTCAGAGAGAAGATGATACCTGGAGGACAAACGCACTGCGGTTACTGATCCGGTCGTTAAAGCCTCGCTGCAGTAACAGAATCAGAACCAGCTGTCAGCATCTGGTACCTGGTATTAGAACTGGGATGTGCTGAGTCAGGGCTCCTGGCAGGACGTTCACCAGCTCGGTCAACATGTTGAAACAACACTGACGAGTTTTGACACTTTTCTCCTTCAGCTGCTTGTGAAGAGCTTTCACTATCATGGGCACCTGCAGAGGGCGAGAGACACCGACACCGTGAGAACGAGAGCGAGCGAGAGGACGCCGCCACACGGCTGCTTCCTGTTTTCTGTGGTCGACCTGCAGGATGCTGAGGGTTTCCTGTCACCATGACAACAGAGCTGAAGCCATCGCAGGTACGACAGCGACACCTGCTGCTCCAACAAAGAAGTGCAGCCAGAGAGGAGAAACATACGAAGATCATCGCAGTGTGTGGTGAAGTCTCACTCCTCAACATGAAGACGAGCTCAAACCGTCATCTGAGTTATTAATTAATCTGTGGGAAGTTTCCAGATTAAGAAAAAGTGTTTCTGAAAGTCTGAACAGAATCATCAACATTAACTAAATCATTTATTTCTCAGCTTCTGGAGCAGAAAGAAACATGACATAAAAAAACATTTCAGAGCCTAAAACATCGGCTTTAATTGGAATCATTAGTGTAATCTGCATTAACAAATCACAGAGCGCGTGTTTCAGTCACAAAACACACTTCTGCTGCATCGGCTGTAAAGGTTCAAGTGCACATAACACAAAATATTGTGTTAAATTTCATGTTCGTGAAAGAAAATCTAAAAACTTGAGGAGCCATGATTAGCACATTTTTGGCAAGTTTGCTAAAAGAAAATGTACAAATTTAATATCTTAACTGTAAATTAATCAACTTTTCAACTCATCCACTCACTGAAGTAGCTGAGGACTCGTTTTAGAACATAAAATGTCTCCTTACGGCTCAAACTGTTTTGTAAAGGTGTCATTTCCACCCTCGACATGCAGTCGAGCTCGTGCACCCACTTCAGACGGGGTGCATGCCAACACTTTGAAGGTGTAAATATCATCTGGTCTGGGATCAGTTAGTGATGCTGCAGATTGTGATCACAGCAGGCAAGCTTGTTTGGAGACCTCTGATGTTTCTTTGGTTGTTTCTCTGTTTTAAGTCTCCTACTTTTTAGGTGAACTGCTCCTTTGAATCCGAGGTCATTGCGTCTCACCTGGCTCTGCAGCATGGTCAGCGGCGTCTCTCCCTGCTCCATGGCGTCTGGATCAGCCAACCAGCTCTGAGCCGGTCTGGTCTGTTTGAGCAGCGACAGGTAGGCGTGGAAAACATCCGCCTTCACGTTCTCCTCCCTCTCCTGCACACACACACAGAAAAGATGTTATTTCAATAATCAAACAAGGTAAAAAATACTTCAATCAAGGTGTGATCGAGGTGTGTGACGGAACCTTGAAGCGACAGACGAGTGCAGGAGAGACGGAGCGATAAAACTCAGGCAGCATCTCGTGACGCGTTGAAACGACGGCGTCCAAACACTTAGCGGCCGCCCGTCGAACCTTCCAGCTCATGTCGTCATCGTCACTGTACTCATCATCACTGCCTGGACACACAGACACACAGACAGACAGACAGACAGACAGACAGACAGACAGGCAGACAGACAGACAGGCAGACAGACAGACAGACAGGCAGACAGACAGACAGACAGGCGACAGACAGACAGACACAGTTAGAAACAACAACAACAACAACTGAATTTGGACCTTTTTTCTCACTCAAACCAGATTAATCAATGATGCTGCTGAAGTAATCAATGAATCACTGCAGCTCTTAATATCCTACATCCAATCAGATCAGATGTAACCTGTCCTGACTAATAACCGGGTACCTTGGTAGTCTTCGTCGTTCTGCTCGGCGTCCATGGCGTTGTCGTCCTCGTCTTCATCGTCGAAGTTGTAGTTGGGGTCGTAGGTCAGGTAGCGCAGGCAGATGGAGATGACGGTGGGGACGTGGGGGTAAACTTCTTTAGGACACCTCCTGACGAAGGACTCGAAGGCCTGGATGCAGTACTCTCTGAGCTCGTCATCGTCCACGTTACAGAACTTCACCACCAGAGGAATGATCTTCTCCAGATACTCTCCTGCACACGGACAGACACAGAAGCTTAGCGGCTGCAAAAGTTAGAATCCAACAACCGAACACGGACGCTGCTGGTTGGAACGTGTCGGTCTCACCGATGCGGTGTCCCGCCTGTCTGCTGATGGCGGCCGTGCACTGGATGTAGGTTCTGGTGGTCGACATGTTGTCGTTCCTGCCCAGCTCGGTGAGGAGGTGCTCGATCAGATCGATGAAGACCAGGTTCCCACAGGACATCACGAGGTGGCCCAGAGCCATGATGGTCCTCTGAAACAGTCACAGAGTCACAGAGTCACAACAGGCGTCAGCACAGAGCGACGCCACAGAGCGACGCCACAGAGCGACGCCACAGAGCGGCGCCACAGAGCGGCGCCACAGAGCGACGCCACAGAGCGGCGCCACAGAGCGACGCCACAGAGCGACGCCACAGAGCGACGCCACAGAGCGGCGCCACAGAGCGACGCCACAGAGCGGCGCCACAGAGGGACGTGAAGGTGAGTCTCACCTTTCTGACGGCCAGCCGGGGGGACGTGAGCTGAGGCAGCAGACAGCTGAGGATGGAGGGGTGGAAGTTCACCAGCAGACCTCCCTGTCTGTAGAGAGAGAGACGGTGTTGATTGAAACACGAGCAGCTGTATTGATCGTATCTGCAGATGTGACAGACAGACAGGAAGTTTACCTGCAGAGCATGTCGGCCATGATGTCCAGCGCCTCCAGCTGGACCGACACGTCTTCCTGTTTGGCGATGGCGCTCGTCAGACGACCCGTTATCTTCTTACAAACACTGGCAGCTAGAGCTGAGCCTGAGAGACAGATGGGTGGATGTTAGACAGGCGGATGTTAGACGGGTGGATGTTAGACAGGTGGAGCTTCAGTGTACAGTAAAGTAACTGTAGCGTCTGTGTGTTCGTACCGCTGGAGGCGGGCGGTAACTCTCCGATGACGGTTTTGAGTCCGATGGAGGAAATGTCTCTGAGCTGCTCTTTGTCCGACAGCATGTTGGTGCACAGAGTGTCCACGATCGTCTCCACCTGGTACTCCTTCACCTTACTGACCAGGGGCCCCAGGCTGAGCGAAACAAACGCACCCACAGTTAAAACAAACACACACACATCAGAGAGGCTCACATTAATACAACACTGTGTGTGTGTTTTTACCATTTGACGGCCAGGTTCTGAACTTCTCCGTTCTTGTCTTCTAACAGTTTGAGAATCATCCTCACCACCTGCCAATCAACACATCGATCAACACATCGATCAATACATCGATCAATACATCAGTCTATGAGCTTGCAGCCAAAACAAACAGTTGGAGTGATGAAGCGGTGTGAACCGACCTTCCTCTCGCTGTCGTCGTCCAGTTTGATTGAATCTTTTTGTAGCTCTGTCATCAAGTCGTTCGTGGCCATAAACCTGCAGATTAAAGAGAAACGACCCGAGAATTAAAACAGATTTCATTCATCTGAATATAAACAGTCAAACGTCTGCAGACGTCTCAGTGCTGCAGTCCAACAGTCATCCAGCAGATGATGCTACATCAACAACTCACAATCTGAGACCTGAAGCCAGTTTTCTTTAACTCGCCGCTGCAAAGATTAAACTGCTGGAACTCGCTGCCGGATCAATAACGTACACGGACACCATGAGGTGACACGACGGGGAGAAATATTAAGTGTCTGAGAGGGAATTTCTGGCAGATGGTCATTTGTAACATCTACAGAGATGCTGTATAAATAAAGTTTGATTGATTGATAGATGGAAAAGCTCGTCAGGATTTCCCAGAGCCCAACGTGAAATCCTGACGAGCTTTTCCATCAATTAGCCAACTAATCTTTCAAATAATCAGATTTTTAGATATTTTCAGAGAAGCAGATTATTTTCTTCTTCTTCTTCTTTAAAGACTTCATCGTCTCTTTGTCAACATCTCGGAGGACGTCGCCATCTTCTTTAAAGGGTTACTGAACTGGAGCCGCTGTGATTGGACGGCACAGGTCGGAGCGAATTAAAGCGCTCGTGTTTCTTAACAACATACGAGATTAATCAAACCTCACAGCCTGAACTCCAACATCGTGTCCGTGTGACCGGACGAAGCCAGACAGTCTGAACTCCACGTCAGAGGAAACACGTTTCTGTTATCAGCTTCAACTGAAACATGAATCTACGAGATTACACATCCAGACGCTGAGCTGCGTCAAAAGTGTTTTATTAATCTGGAGAAAGAAAGATGAGGTCAAACTTTCTCTTAAGAACAAGACATGAAGTTCTTTACAGGAACACCAAACACAAAACGTCCACAAAGAGACACAAAATGTCTCCTACAGATCACTGTGGTGTCGCTGCACTTCACACTGAGCACACAGTAAAATGAGAAAATGTCGAGTTCAGTGAGACGTCTCGACTGTCTGTCTGATGATTCAGTCTCAGACACTCGTCTTGATTCTCTCGTCGGGTCGGCAGCAGGTTTTTTTTCAGCCGCAGGATTCTGACAAATGTCTCCACTTCACAGATTTGTTGTCGCAGCAGGAAGCGATGAGAGCGATCGGAGCAGCTGACGGAGGATCAATCTGATCTGTTAGAAAGAAGCTTTTCAGGGATTGAACTCATCCTGCTCACATCTCCTACGTCCGGCGCTGCAGAGAGCCGAGTGGGAGAGGACGATAAACGATTCTATCGTGGTGAACTTTCAGCACCGGGATGATCGGGAATCAAAATAGTCACTAATATCGTCACATGAATGAGCTGACGTACAGTCCCATCGTGTCAACATGGCCGAAGTTAACACCGTTTATTTATCCTGTATTTACGCAGGACGACCTGAAGAGGTCGTACTTATTTAAGATTCTTGGTTTTCATTAAAAGAAGACGTATTTCCTCTCAGAGGTGCGATGAGAACGCGTAAACTCCTAAAACTGAAAGTCTAAAACTCCAAAATGTTCCGTTAAATAATCACAAAAGCAATAAACAGTCACAGGCAACAGCTGGGACTTAACTAGTGGAATAAATGATTGGACTAATTGTTTCAGCTCTTTCTAATCTTCATATATGTAAAATAAAAACCTCACAGATTACTGAAGCTTCTTTATATTACATGTCGTTTGGATTCATGACTTCGTGCAGGAGACAGAACCAGGATGAGGTTCTGTTGGCCGGTCGGACTCACAGTGCTGCTCACTGACACATTATTCATACTGACGCCAGCGAGTTCCAACTGTTACACTGCGAGTCCAACGAGTTCTCAGCTCAGCAGCACCAGAATCACACGCTGATACTCAACACATCTGATCCGTCAGCCGTTCTCTGATCAACACCATCAGTTTGTAGATCGATTTATACTTTTCACCGACATGACAGATCAACATGCAGGAGAGGAGGACTGAGTTTTACTTTTAAATCACTGAATCAACGGTTAAAACAGTCGCCGCTTCATTTTCTGTTAAATGACGATTCAACCGATCAGCCGTTCAGCTCTAACGGCTGCTGATGGATCTCGAGGGCTGCAGGAAGTTCTGGACGCACATTTGCTAAAAACTGTGACTGAACATTCTGATTGGTCACAAACGCGCCTGAAATATATCGAGTTTAGCTGATTGGTTTTTGTTTCTTGCTGCTAGTTTTGTCAACAGAATTGATTTATAGATAAAAATTGATTCTGAACACATGAACAGGTTCCAGTTCTCATGTTCTGCTGGGTTGATCCTTCGGTACCGTCCGGGTTTATCTGCTCAAACAGCAGGTTGTAAATGACGTAAATCAACATCGTGGGTGTTTTTCCTCCGTGGTTTCAAATATCGGTATTTTTTAAGGTTTTGTATCAAAGTTAGAAAGTGACAGCAGCTCTGCTTTCAGGAAAACATTCTCCTGCACCTTTAATCTAACTGACGATCACTGAATTAATGTGTTCAGACTTTAAAACACGTTATCAGGTGCACCAGTGTGTAACGTCAGTCTGCAGACAGACAGAACTAAGACCTGAGGGTTTTTGTCCACACGTGTTCTCTGACAAAGCTTCCAGATGAAAATCTCAACTTTTCAGAAAGCAGAAAGCTGCTGGAGACGTCAGTGTTTCTCTTTTTTCTTTCTGAGGCGATAATAAAGTGTTTTTGTCTCCTCGTCCTCGTCGCTCTGACGTCCAATAGAAGACAAACGGACAGTAAACCACACAGGATCAGCGGCGGTCGTCAAGAGACAACACGCTCCTGAACGCACCGCCAGCACTTTGTGTTCAAACGTCCCGTGGAAACAGACGTGAGTCGTAATAAACATCGTCGTGTTCCTCACATGTACATGTAAGAGAGACGAACTGCTGCCAACATGTAACGGCACATCAACGCTGACAGAAACAGGTTGAACAGCTGATTCAGCTGCTGATTATAATCTCAGTTTCATTTTGTCTATAAACGTGTCAGAGAAGGTGAGCGTGCTCATCACAAGCTCCTGAAGCCCGAGGTGACGCGTTCACAACGCTTATAACAGACATCCAACAGCTGAAACCCAGAAGATTCTCAATTACTGCCACTGGATAAAACTACAGGAGTCACGGAAATATGTGGCGGACCCTGCCACCTTTCTAGCCTCTGGGATCTGAGTTTAGAGCAGTTTGTTTATTCACTGGTGGAGAACAGTTTGTATTATTACCTCGTTAATATTATAAGTGTATATCTGAGTTTGAAGTTCTTGTATAGTCTGATCAGTATCTGATCACCTGAGATGATGAGGATGGATTGATTGATCACAGCTGATCTTCGCTTCAGACTACAGAGGAAGACAGATTTCATCTTCAGTTGGTTATATAAGCTCATATTGTCTCCACAGTGGACCACAGCATCATCAACACCTCCTGGCCTCAGACTGATCGATTACACATGACAGATATCGATCTACAGGTGAATACAACACTTCAGATCCAGGCTGTGAGCATCGACGTGCCTCCTGTCAGCGCTGCTGTGGAGTTGCAGTGTGTTTACATGTTGTTATTACCTGAGTTACCGATGCTACCACACCCCCAGCAACATGCTAGTTAGCCGCCACACTTACATCACCACTCCGCGTCAACTGTTTATTTACATCTCGACTGCTAGCATCAATTAGCTTACATGCTAACCTCATAGTTAAACCATCGGCGCTGATTGCACCGTGAGGATCCATGCACAAACGATGGATGACATCACGCTAGCTTGCGGCATGACAGAAGTTAGTGCTGCCAGTGAGCTAGCCAGCTAGCAGGCAAGCTAGCCGCTAACTGGCGGCATTTAGCCGACCCTCGGCTGCTAGTTTAGCATGGTGTGCAGCAGGTTAGCGTGCTAACCAGCTAATAACGCTGCCAACGAGTTTAAACCGCTGTCAAATCAAACGCTAACGAGCATCACCGCTGTTAGCTAACTAGCAAGCTAGCGATATGACGATGATCAGACAGGTGGCAGGCTAGCAGTTAGCATGACAGCCTGAGGCCTGACAGAGCCAGCGTTGGCTGCCCGGGCAGTCCTCTCTACATGGAGGACAAACAGTCCGAGCTGATGGGACGAGCCGTGCAGTCTGCGCGCTCTGCCGGGCTTCGGTTTTACCTGAAATCCTTGTCGCTGGAGGTCATTTTCTCCAGCAGGTTGGAGATGTGGTACGAGGCGCTCGCCATGTCGGTGCTGTTAGCTGTTAGCCTCCTGCTAGCAGACTGCGCTGAGTGTGTGTGTTCCGGCTCCGACCGTCTATCTGTCCGTCTGTGTGCGTGGTTCTCCGGCTGTGAGTCTGTCGGTCCTGCTGCTGGCTTCAGGTGCTCGGTGAGTCTGCGGGCTGCTGCCTGTCTCTCTTTCTACAGCGACTGTCGCATCCCGGGGCGCGGAGTTTGGTTTGTTTGAATGGAGCTCCCGTTCTCTCTGCAGAGGGGCGGGGTTAGCAGGATGGACGCTGCGGGGTCGAAGGTCACTGTGAGAGCAGGCGGTTTCACACGCCTCATACACAGGATGGATATATATTTATATATATTTATATAGTTTGTATTTATATTTATATATACAGTATATATTTTACTCAAGACCACAACAATATTATATTATATTATATTATATTATATTATGTTATATTATATTATATTATATTATATTATATTATGTTACATTACATCATATCATATTATATTATATTACATTATATTATATTATATTATGTTACATTATATTATATCATATTATATTATATTATATTATATTATATTATATTATGTTACATTACATCATATCATATTATATTATATTATATTATATTATATTATGTTGTACTATATTATATCATGTTATATTATATTATGCTACATTATATCATATCATATTATATTATATTATATTATATTATGTTACATTATATTATATCATATCATATTATATTATATTATATTATATTATATTATATTATATTATATTATATTATATTATATTAAATAGTATTATATTAAATTATATTAAGTTACATTATATTATATCATATCATATTGTATTATTATGTTACATTATATTATATTATATTATGTTACATTATATTTTATTATGTTATATTAAATAGTATTATATTAC
Organism: Diplodus puntazzo; assembly: GCA_963678695.2. Classification (NCBI taxonomy): domain Eukaryota; kingdom Metazoa; phylum Chordata; class Actinopteri; order Spariformes; family Sparidae; genus Diplodus; species Diplodus puntazzo. Next base: position 22,955,153 of record OZ023177.1, read on the forward strand.
ATTATATTGTATTGTATTATATTATATTATATTATATTATATTATAATTGTACTATATGATATTATATATTATATTGTATTATATTATATAGAAAGAAGAAGAAATATATATTAAAAAATAAAACACATTGGATACATTTGTTTAAAACTGAAAAGAGCTGCACAGAAATGAAAACAGAGACAGATGTATGTATGTATGGAGGCCTGAAGCCTGAAAATCTGATCTTGCAAAATAATCTTCGCTCATTGCACAAATTATATTACACAAATAGACTCACAAATACGTAACGTAACATTCAGAATAAACACAGCAGGCCTCTGAAAACTACGCACCTGAAACTGACATGAAAAATGAATTTAAAGACAGAGAGGAAACAGCTACTTTCTATCTGCAGACAAAGTCAACAAACACCAGCGTCACATTTGAATCACACGTTTCATCTACAGCACTTTAATTAAACTCTAAATCCCCTCAGAGCTGCAGTCAATACAATTAATCTGCAGATATTCTCATCAGTGACTCATCGTTTTAGTCTCTTTTCATGCAGAACTTCTATAAATTCTCTCGTTCCAGCTTCTCCAATGACAGGCTGCTGTCACGTTATCTCTTCATGTCGGTCTGCAGGTACTTTAAAGCACCTGTTCTTTATTCCTTACTCTGTAGAGGCTGTAAATGACGAGGCAGCCGCTTCAGAGCGTCTCAGAGACTCTTGAAGTCGAACGTGAAGCTCTGATCGTTTCTTCAGACAGAAGCGATAAATGTGAGGTCGGAGCGTTACAGAGACCTGGGTACGATTTAAGGGTCAAATGTGGTCAAGTCTGTCTTTAAGCAACATTCTCAGGCCTTCAGAGTCTGTGTGACGACACATTCTCAGGTTCAGGTGAAGCTGATCTGTAGTTTTCTGTTGCAGCTCACATTAACACGCCTGTCGTATGAACACGTCGTATATAAACTTAACGTGACATTAATCCTGCTGCTCCTCCTCCGCTGCGCTCAGGACGTCTTACATTTCACACACAGCGAGTTACAAAGACTGTGAGTTTGGAAGATGTGAGAACCAGAACCGAGAAGTTCTTCAGAACTTGAGCGTGGATGAATTGCTGACTGAGTTCTGATGGGCCGGGTCAGAGGACACAACGTCTCTGAATAAACACAAAATGATCACAACGAGACTAAATACAGTCACAAAGCAACACAAATATACCATGAAGAGATACAAAATGAAAAAAAAGGGATGCAAACTCACCACAAAGAGACATGAAACGACCGCAAAGAGACGCAAAGCGACAAGAAACGACCGCAAAGAGACACAAAGAGACACAAAACGACCACAATGAGACACAAAACGACCACAAAGAGACACAAAACAGCCACAAAGAGACACAAAACGACCACAATGAGACACAAAACGACCAGAAAGAGACACAAAACAGCCGCAATGAGACACAAAACGACCACAAAGAGACACAAAACAGCCACAATGAGACACAAAATGACCAGAAAGAGACACAAAACAGCCGCAATGAGACACAAAACGACCACAAAGAGACACAAAACAGCCACAAAGAGACACAAAACGACCACAAAGAGACACAAAACAGCCACACAAAGACACAAAACGACCAGAAAGAAACACAAAGAGACACGAAACAGCCACAATGAGACACAAAACGACCACAAAGAGACACAAAACAGTCACAGAGATACAATGTGACAGAAAGGGATGCAAAATGTCCACAAAAGAACAACAAATGTCCACAAAAGACTGACTGTGGCGTGTGAAGTTGCACATGTGTTTCCCTGCATGTGTTGCTGTGACGGAACTCTCCTCCTCTTTCTATTGATTATTGATTATTGATTCTTGGTTATTGGATCATCTCAGGCTGTTAATGACTTCAGGAAACAACTTAAACGTCTGAACTGAGAGCGACCTCCTCACAGAGAGTGAGCCTGTCAGCGTCTCTGCAGCTCTGAAGCACTTTGGATCGGATCGAGTGCTCCTGAAATATAAAGACGGACTGATTTTACATCTTCCTGCTGACGTGAGTCTCGGTCGGCTTCACCTGCAGCAGGTGTGTCGATTCAGACGCCTCAGAGACACTTCCTGTTTCCTGGAGGAGTTAAAGTGAGAGAATATAACTGTAAGGAGCCGCTCAGCGCTGACAGTGTATCCAGAGCTATAACGAGCACATTATCCTCTGCTTTTAATAATGGATCACCCACACACACACACGCACGCACGCACGCACGCACGCACGCACGCACGCACACACACACACACACACACACACACACACACACAGCTAATTCATACATGCAGGAGAGAGATTCAGGATATTCAGGATGCTGTTGTTGTTTATTCATGATGGTTGAATGCATTCATTCAGTGTGTGTGTGTGTGTGTGTGTGTGTGTGTGTGTGTGTGTGTGTGTGTGTGTGTGTGTGTGTGTGTGTGTGTGAAATGAGTCACAGATCAGTTGAGTGGGATGTTTACAAACCCCCAGGCTCTCTCTCTGTTGACACATAATGCAGCCACTGACATATGCATGCTGTGATTTGTGTGTGAGTGTGTGTGTGTGTGTGTGTTTGTGTGTGTGTGTGTGTGTGTGTGTGTGTGTGTGTGTGTGTGTGTTTGTGCATGCCGTGTGTGAGTGTGTGTTTTTGCGCGTGCGTTAACGCATTGACAGCGTTTGACAGTAATCTATGAAATGAGGCTCCAGCTGCAGCACGTCTTCAGATGTCTCGCAGGAAACGATCTTGATTATGATTGTGATGGTGATGAAGATGAGGATGAAGATAAAGCACATGATGAAGGTGTGATGAATATAGATCCAATCCCCTCCGCTGTAAGCTGATGAACATAATGCAATCATGAGGAGAGAGATCGTGATGACTCTGACGATCATGGAGGGAAAGATGGTGTTGATGATGATTGTGATGAAGATGAAGATGATGAAGATGGTGCTGATGATAACAGCAGCTCGTCCTCACCAGAAAAACAGACGTTTGAGTCGATGCAAGCAGCTTATTACCACACACTTTATTGTTTGCTCCAGTGGACGCAGTAATTATGACGGGAGCAAAGAGACGCAAAACGACCACAATGAGACATAAAACAACCACAAAGAGACGCAAAACGACCACAAAGAGACACTAAACAACCACAAGAGACGCAAAACGACCACAATGAGACATAAAACAACCACAAAGAGACATAAAACAACCACAAAGAGACGCAAGACAACCACAAAGAGACGCAAAACGACCACAAAGAGACACTAAACAACCACAAGAGACGCAAAACGACCACAAAGAGACAAAACAACCACAAAGAGACGCAAGACAACCACAAAGAGACACTAAACGTCCACAAGAAGACACTAAATTACCACAGAGATACACAAAACAACCACAGAGAGACAAAACGTCCACAAAGAGACACTACGACTTGTGTTCTATCTGAAAGAGGAAGCTCAGTGTTCATAAAGAGCCCGTGAATGACGTGACGTGAGAAATATCTCACACTTCTGCTCCTCCATTACCACAAAGATGTGATCAGACAAACAATCAGAGCTTCAAGGTCGATTTGAAGTGTCGAGTTTCTGACAGAAGCTGCCTCCTCATTTAAAGCCTCTGAAGAGACTTCGACAATCTGCAGCAGCTTCAGCATCAGCCGGCATCACGTTACACTTTCACTTCTGGGTGAAACATCCAGGTGACCACACACCTTTACGTCCAGGTATGTTTGATTTATTCATTGTTTTAGATACAGGATTTACTTGGAGCAGCTGCAGTCGCTCTGAGTGTATTGATGAGAGTTCATGAAGAGTCCAGGAGGACAAACACGTCCTGACATGTTCATTTCCAGACAAGCTGGAAGCTTTTACTAAAGTTCTGACCTTTAGCGGCTCGGCACGCTGAGGTCGGCTGTTCTGAACTCTGACATCCTGAGTCGAGGTGACCAGAGCCTCTCCTGCTCAGTCAGCGATGAAACACACGGTTCAGGATACTTGACTGTTCACTGACGTGTTCAAGGACACTCAATGAATGATGGCTGGTATAAAGTTTATAGCAGTGTTGTTATAAAGTACTCAAAAGTCATACAAGGAAAGATATTGGGCTAAAATATGCTTTTGATAAAAGTAAAAATCATCCGTATGGATTCAACTTGAGTTAAAATCTTAAAGTGTCTGATATTAAATGTATTTATATGTTTTAGTTTACTATCTGTGACCTATTATCATTTTCAAATACGATTGCCAATAATAATTATTGACTAAAAATGCAGTTTTTGTGTTGCTAATGTTTTGTATCATTTTAAACATGTTTCTCTAGAATTTAGAATTTAGAACAAAATCTGGCCGGTTTAATTGATTAATTCACAGCTGTTTAACCTTTTAACCAGAGTTTATAAGGTTAAATGACAATAACTTAATGTAATTTGAGTTTAATAATTAATAACAATGATTAGCGGCTTTGATTTGGGTCTTAACGGTGGATAATCTCTCTGACTGTAACTGTTTGTCTGTCTCGGCCTCCTTCTCTCCATATTGAGGTCAGTCTCTGCTTTTTGTCTCGTAGCCTGCAGAGACTCATTCTTCCACTTCGCTGCCTCTCCTCCTCCTCCCTCTCTCCCCCACAGCTCCACGGGGAGGAAAGATGGCTGCTCGTCATGTTGAAGGCTGTCAGACAATCGCTGCTGTTGTCAGACAATTAATCTGCTGTTTAAGATCCAGTGGTGTGGATCCATTTTGTTGTTCTTTCATTATTCATTCACTTTTGTTTGTGTTTTTGTACCATCTGTCAAACCATCAGACCGTCGCGTGTCATTAGCTAACAGCCTCAGAGCCGCTTTAAAGAGACGCTAAACTTTATATCTGAGAGGATGAACAGGAGCGTCTGTACACTGACAATATATCCTTTATCAGCTGTAAAAACAGGTTCTTTTTATATTTAATTTGCTTTACATTCTTCCTCCTGTTTTGTTCTTTGCTCATATCTTGTGACGGATTCCATTAATTAACCATTTGCTAAGCTATAAGCTAAGTTAATAATGCTAGGCCTGCCGAGCTCTCTGTTCTAACATACTGTTTACAATTGTGGCAGATTAACAACTTTATCAAAGTATAAAAACACATTTAAAACAATATGTATTTCATCCAGAGAGCAACAAGAGAATCAGCTTCTTTTTTCTTGCCAATAACTGTAGCCAACAGATTTCATCAGTTTCAACAGCTAATTAGCTAATTAAGCTATCATTATCTCCACGTGGGTGTAAAACAGCCTCCAGCCATGTTTTTGATGTTTCCAAGCGTGCTAATTTTAAACATTTAATCTAAAAACGGGCTGTGAAGTCGGCATTTGGTCACCACATGATATTGTGCTAACAGACTGAGGCTAAAGCTAACGGTTCTCTGGCAAAGCATCCCGACCACACGTCTTCTCACTCAGACAAAAGGAAAGTAAAGCCTCTTTTTTCTAGTCGGCAACCGTCAAATGTACCATCTGGAGAGACAAATGTAGCCGAGCTAGCAGATTATATAAGCTCTAACAGTTAGTTAGCTAATTAAGCTAACTTTGCCTCTCTGATTGACTTTTTAACATTTCTGTGAATCTGTGAATGAGGTTTGTAATAAGCACTCAGTCATAAACATGATACTGTGCTAACAGTCTGATGCTAAAGCTAACAGGTTAGATGTTAGCAGTGTAGTTAACCAGACATGCTAACTTTAGCAGATAAACACAGGTTGATGCATTCTGAACAGTTTTTCTCAGGTATTTTTTCACCTCATTAAATGTAAAAGTATCTCTCTAACTTCAGCTCCTGTTCTGTAAGGAACTGTTTCATCCTGGATCAGAACCAGCGGCAGAAATGTCAAAGGTCAGAGGTCGCAGCAGCCTGAGCCTGAGAAGAAACAGTGCTGTTACCAGTCAGTCAGTCAGTCAGTCACACAGCACAGCCACCGCTCTGTATGCTTCTTCCAAGACGTGGGCGAGGCGTCACCTCCGCTGCTTTGTTCTCCACTCTGGCTCCAAGAATTAAAGGCTGAAATTTGGCAGAATTCCCCTTTAATCCGCAGCCAGGTGGAGGTGGGGGGTGAATTCCTCAGCGGCGAGTCCGGACAGGAAGGAGACTTCAAATACCTGTGTGTGTGTGTGTGTGTGTGTGTGTGTGGTTTATAGGTTAATGTGTCTGCAGCATTATAACTGTAACACAGCCGATTGTTGATTGACAGACTCTGAAATGTGTTTTCACTGCAGGTTCATCAGTTTTAACTTTGTGACTAACGAGCTGAACATCATGTTTGTGTCTCTGTATTTGTATATTTGTTGTTTTTTCCGTCATGAATAGTTTAATTTTTATTGTCAGCTTTGATGGAAGAAGAACTCAGATCTGTTAAATCACACACAAAATATATCTCTATACAAAAGGTGGAAGTTTTAACTCGCTAACATCTATTTATTATATATTTTGTGTTATTAATCTGCATTTGCAGGTAAACAAACTAAAATGAAGAGGAGAAATAAAGTGAAATATTTTCCTTTAGTGTTGTGGAGCCTCAGTACAAAGTAACTAAAAAGGAAAATCACCTCAAAAGTGTATTTAAGTGGTGTGCTTGAGTAAATATACTTACAAACAAATAGGAGAAAAGCTACATAAAGTGTGTGAATAGTAGTCGGAGCCTCTGGGATTCAAATGTGAATTCCACTGGTTGCAAAAAGGAGTCTGATTGTATGAAGCCTATGAGAAAATGAGTCTACCTCTCCATGGATTTATTCCCTCAGTGAACAGTTTCCTAATGAGTTTAAAGGTTTCAGTACTCAGTTTCAAATCCTCTTCAACACATCATGATAATTATTTAGTAAATTACGGTCGCATGTAGAGTAAAATGGACGATGTGTTTGGGGGCGTGGCCAACTTGTCCTGACGACGACACTGAGAGGACACACTGCCTCAAATACATAAACAACGATGTCATCGTCCATCTCGACATCACCAAACCATAATAAATGGAAAATGCTGAATATCAGCCAGATGATCGTCCAGGGTCCAATAATCAGTCTACCAGAACGGTCCCGTCGCTCTTCAACACCTACATTCTTACACATTATGTCTTTAAATAATGAGTCCTTGAGGATTCTGAGATATCTTCCAGGTTTAAAGATAAGTAGTTCGAGCTAATTCGTTGAATTTAATGCTGATATGTGGAGCTGTGGCTGTGAGAGGCAGACTGCAGGTCAGAGACGGCTCAGCTAAGCTCTGATTATATTTAAGATTCATTTTTTTTAAGCCGGTATAGTTTGCTGGATTTCTTTCTCTCTGTGTCGTTGTTTGAACACTTTGAAGTGATTCATCCATCTGAGTCTGGCTGCGAGGAAGCCGGGGGAGTTGTATTGATCCCAGATGATTTCTCTCTGTGTACTCCGTCTCTCTCTGCTCTGCTGTGAATGAATGGAGGCGCGTGATCTGCCAGACAAACGCCCCAAAAATGTGATATATTTGAAAACAATTTAGGAAAATTAAAGCCGAATCTGTCAAGAAGAAGCGAAGCGGCACATCCGACAGACTCACGAAGCTCGCAGGGTTTCGGGGTTTTAACGGTTGTTGTACGTTATTGAGAAACAATCAAAATACACAAACACATCAGACGCTACAGAAGATAAGACATAATGATTAATCACTGCAAAGTGAATCTAGTTCAGGTTGAAAAGGTAAACAAAGAAAAAATATGGCAGAAGAAATAAAAGGTACAAAACAACATCAGTCCTCTTTGAAAAGATCTTTGCACAGCTTAATGGTTTCATTACTTGTGTTACGGTGTGTTCACTAATCACTAATCAATAATCAATAATGGTGGCTGTTCGTAACACATTTATTCATACTGAGACTTGACAAAAAAGGAGCTGGAGGTGAGCGAGGAATGTGGCTGCGACATGACAATTCGTTTGATTTTGCAGCCCTCGCGGAGGAAGTCGGGCTGCCTTGTAAGTCATGGAAATATGTCTCAGCACCGCATAGCTCTGATCGCCACCAAACTCCATTCAGGAAACCAGCATTTTAAGAGTTGTTCGCTCGTCTTTGAGCCTACAGACCTGACGAATGAACGAATTCAGGCTCTTTACAAAGCAGCGTTACAATGTTGTTATTTTGGCTTCATTATGATCAATTTATTGAGTCAGAACACGGAGGAATGTCTTTGTTCCGGGTTTAGTCTACGTGTACTTGCTGGTCACAATGACAATTTATTGATGGTAACACACCTATTAAGAACACACACTTATTGGAAGCTGCAGGCAGATGGTGACACATATAAAGATTTTTAAAAAATCTTCGCAAGGGTTTTGATATATTCTTTAAATTCGCACAGTAAACCTTTAAAAATTGTGTGTAAATGTACATTTGTTTATGTGAAGTGTTGCATACTTAATTAGTAAGTTCACAGTGATGTCATGATTACACTCATCATTATTTTTACACGTTATATTTAATTCTCCCGTCCTGAAATCGTTGGAGTCAGTGTGAAATAAATGTGTTACAGGTTCATCAGTGTGTGAACATTTAGAGACATATTGATCTGTTGGAGATTAATTATGACGTGTACCTCTTTTCATCACGTCACCCCCTCTCTCTCTCTCTCTCTCACTCCTCCTGAGACCACAGCGAGGCTCGAGGGGTAGAGTTACAGAGGGGGGAGGGGGTCGAGAGACATAGACAAAGACAAGGAGAGAGAGAGAGAGAGAGAGAGAGAGAGAGAGGCTCGCGTGCCTGAGTGAGGTTGGAAAAGAGAGCGAGCGGTAGAGCGAGGTAGCCCGGGAGCAGGGGGAGGTGGATCCCTGTGTGCTGTAGCGGCTCAAGCTAAAGCTAACTAGCCATGTTGCTGTCGCCGCCGCTGCTGCTGCTCCTCCCGCTGCTGGTGGTGTGTGTCTGCTAGCGGGCCGCCCTGGACTCCCTATCCGCCCTGAGGTGCATCATGCCCGGCTGGAAGAAAAACATCCCGGCCTGTCTCCAACCGGACCAGGAGGGAGGTAAGACCGGACCGGACCGATCCGCACAGGTTCACACCGACCGGCGAGTGTGTGTGTGTGCGTGTGTGTGTCAGTGCGTACCTGTGTGTGTGTGTGTGTGTGTGTGTGTGTGTGTGTGTGTGTGTGTGTGTGTGTGTGAGTGAGAGAGAGAGAGCGCGTGTACTAATTATCGCCGGTGCAGCGTGGTTTGGCGCCGCCGGTTGAGCTCGCGCACACGGCGACTGTCTTCAGATTAGTGAAAGTTGGTAACTGAAACCTTGTGTGTGTGTGTGTGTGTGTGTGTGCGCGCGCGTGTGTTTGTGTGTGTGTGTGTGTGTGTGTGTGTGTTAATCTGACGCAACGGGTGAGGTTACAGTGACGTTACTGTGATTTCACGTTACACTTCAGTGCGAACGTGTCCATCATTCGGCGGTTTTTAGTTAGCAGGGCAGCTAACAGGCTAACGGGCTAACCAACGGTTAAACCCGGGCGAGGACTAACGGTCGGTGCTGGTCAACCGAGGGGTCTGCCCTTGTGTGTGTGTGTGTGTGTGTGTACCGACCAGCCTGCCCGGTGTTTGCTGGTGTTACAGTGAAATCTGTGACCCTTCAGTTTGTGGTTTGATCGGGTTTTGACAGGTGAGGTGTTGATGGTAACCTGAGGTGTTGACTGTGACGGTTTGTGTCATAACACCCCTCTAATGATATAACACAGCCCTCACTGTGCTGCTGGGGTCGTATTTTCATTTAAACAATGTATTTATTGTCTTTATTCGTCCATTTAATGTACAGAACAGAGATCCATCCCCAATCACAACAAAGGTGTTGTGATTGGGGATGGATCTTTGTTCTGTACATTAAATCACAGGTGTGAATCTTAAAACGATTCACTGTCAACGTTTTATTCAGAAAGGACTTCCAGTAATCAGACTACAGCAGTCAACAAAATAAAAGCTGCATATTCTCAAAACCTAAAAACATCACAGAAACACCGCTGTGCCTCTGCGGCGCCTCGCACGTTTGTGTTTGTAATCTACAATAATGTTGTTTTTTCACATGTCGGCTTTGAGATAAAGCCTCCTCAGATCTTGGCTGATTCGCTGCGCTCGCTGTAACACTTAGTATTTATGGCTGCAGGTGAAAACAGTTAACGTGATTAGTTCCCAGCAAGTTCATGAGATGTCCATCTGAAAGAAAATACTATGGGAGTGTTTTCTTTGCTTACGTTGGTAACATTTGTCTCATGTTCGCCCTCAGCTCATTTTTAACATTTTTGTCCAAAGCGACATACAGTAATTTGAACTAGCTCCTACATTCATACATTGATGGCGGCGGCTGCCATGCTTTTCAGTTCTGGGTTCAGTATCTTGCCCAAGGTCACTTTGACATGCAGACCAGGGGGATCGAACCAGCGACCTTCCAATAACAAGACGCTGGCTTTACCCCCCGAGCTACAGCCGCAACCCAAAGCATGCAAGAATATAACATATTGATGGTGAACATGTGTCCTTCTTTGGAAAAGAAAACAAGTGGAGAAAATCACCAGACTCCCTTTAAAAAACGCTCTATTTAACACTCTTAGCAGCCGGAGAAACTGTATAAACCGTGTAAAATTCTGCATACAACACATTTTTAATGGTTTGGACCTACTTGTTAATCCGGCAAACGTTATACACCGTCCAGTGACGTAGGTGTATATTTGCATTTAGATTGGGAATCACAAGACAGTCAACGCCAGGTGTGAACTGACGGTCCACTTATGATCGGATCACTCAGGACAAATGTATTTTTGTATCAGCGCATATCAGATTACATACATGCCAATACTGGATACACCTTTATGAGGCCAATAGCGTCTGATACTATCAGTTTAGACAATACAGTGTACAAGTGTAAAATATCCTGCCTCTGTTACAACTTGTGTATTATAATATAATATAATAGATTTGGTCAGGCTCTTGTCAGCATGTCACAAAAACACAAATCTGTGTTGTCGTTTTGATGATTTATTCAGCTGCAGGTTAAAAGAAAGTGAGAAGATATTGATTAGTGTGAAACCGATGTCTCCAAAGTCATATTGCACTGGTGGGCGAACTGTGGACGTTATTCCAACACATTTAGTGTTTCTAATGAAGTGTCATAAATATGGAACTGTGCAGGCTGTGAGCTGCCAACGAGAAGCTTCCAGGACATCGTGACAGCAGCAGTTTTATACATTAATATAGAATAAGATTTAAACGTCTTGTCAGTGGAAAAATGCTCGCTGGATGTTACAAACTGAACTGATTCTCAGTGTGATTGGAGAACTGATGAGTCTATAAACAGATAATTAATTGGCAGCAGCAGTAATTATGATTATTATCAGTTACAGTGACCCTTAATGGGATGAAAACTGAAGGTTGCATGGTTGAACAAATGCTTCATCATAATTTTACAAAATATTTTGTCCTGACAGACATGAAACCTGATATAAACTGGAAATATATATATTTTAGATAACTCTACTGTGGTAGAATTGTACACAGTATGATAACCGTCAGCTTTCATACAACAGTATACCTTAAAAATGGTAATTAATCAATGAGATGATAGTCAAAATTATGAATGATTGTCATTATTTGCAGCTGTACTAGAGTAGAGGCACTTTGTATGACTTTGTGTTGTTTTGAAAGGAGATGTTGTGTTTTTCGGGTTGCAGAATATGTTCGGTCATTTCCTCATAAATAACACTCAATTTCACATTTGAGGTGTTTTGCATCGATGACTGTGTTTCCAGACCAATAAACAAGCTGTTGTCATGAAAAATAAATGAACGCTCGCAGGTTGTGTGACAACACCGACCACTGTTTCAGATGAATGAACTCCTCCAGAGCTGAAACCATCGCAGCCGATCAACAAAGAATTAATCAGCGACTGTTTTTGATCATTGTTTGTCATCGTTAAGCAAAAATAGCAAAACTTCTCTTAGTTTTGTTAGTTTCTTTAGTATGCAGTAAAGTCGACTTTAAACATGATTCACAACTGTATTTCTTTCCTGTCTTCTGCTGAAAACTGTGAATCTGTATAGAAACAAACAAAGAGATTAAAATGCAGATAAGTCGACCTGCTAATCTGCTAAAAACAGACGTGTCAACACTCACATTAACTGGAACTAAATGTAGTTATTCTCCTTTTACACACGGTGTCAGATTCCACAAACCGTATTTAGCTCACGTTTACAAGGTTTGAACACGACCGCCACCGAGAGCGAGGACACATTCTCCACTTTAAAGCCTCCTGAGGTCCAGCTCGTAATCTGAACATCAGCGGTTCCGGTCCGCTGCATGTTCAGCAGGTTGTTTCTGTCCGTCAGAGTTTTATATGAAGCTGCTTATTATTTGCTTATTAATATTTGCCTAAAGGCTAGCACAGCTGCTCTGTTGTTGTTGTAAGCGATGCTGACTCAGGCGTGTGTGAGCCGACCAATCAGAGCAGACTGGGTGTTCAGGAGGCGGGGCCTTAAAGAGACAGGAGCTAAAACAGCTGCTGTAGGAGACAACTGATGATTTAAAACATTTAAACCTTTTGTAGTGCGAAATACAGTTATGAATCTGAAAGTGAACAGAATATTTCTCCTTTAAAAAAATCTATACAAATATTCTTGTAACTGAAATTGCGCATGCGTCCTGATTCCCTCCAGATTGACTCCTAATACTAAACAATCCTCACTTAATGTCATTGTGTAGTATTTGTATCAATAGATCAGACTCTTGTTTCTGTGTCATAACAATCATTAACAACTGAAACCTTAAAAATATGATGTCTCTTTGTCTCCTGGCAGACCAACAAGTTAACACGCGTTCATCGTTAGTGCAAGAATCAAAAGTCTAAATGATTCCAAAACAAAACCCAAATGGTGGGAAGGTGTTAAAGGACTAATTGCCTCGCTCGGGATGAATACAGTGTATTGAATTCAGCTGAATCCTCCAGTCAAGCCTGAGACAAAGAGTGTGTCTTTGTTTCTGTCCTTGTTACTGTGGCGGCCTGATAAAAGATGACAAGTATCAGAGTCGCTGGGCGGCCGGACGGCGAGGACACAGCGAGAGGCCGGCGACAGCCGAGCGTTTGATAAAGTTCACATTCATCCACACGAGGAGTCGCGTGTTAGCCTGATAGCAAAGTTAGCCCACGTTGTTTCTCACTGTCCCACCTGAGTCCTGCTTATTTAGAGCACTCTTAAAGGAACAGTTCACCCAAAACTGTAAATCATTTCCTCCCTCCATGCTGAGGGAAAGTGTAGGTGAAGCTCTGTAGTCAACAACATTTTGTGGAGCTTCACAGCAAATGTTCACACAGCTTGTCTGGTGTAACTCGAGTCTCCAGAAGCCCCGAGATCCCAAACTGATTTGCGAAGACGTTATTTTCACCCTGAAATCTTCACTGTCGCGGCTAAAACAAAACCTTTTGCGCGACAAATCGTTTTTATTTCATCTGAAATTGTGCCTGTTAAGACACATTCCTCCTCACTGTTCGACGACTCCATTTTGTGTCATATTATGCAGTTTCCCAACAAATACAATAATTAAATCATCAGGCTTGAGTAACTTGTAGCATAACAATTTTCATCAGATGACAAAAATGCTTTTAAAAAACAGATTTGGTTCTGAAGGCCTTTTGTGTGTCGGGGATGTTAACAAATGTCTCTTAAAATAAAGTTTTGGTCCGTATTTTTATTTTGCTTTCCCTTTAATATGAAGCCTTTTTGCTATTTATATATTTCTTTGTGTTTCCAGTTTGGAAACGTGTTAATAAAGACATAAAATAAACTGCTTCTATTAAATGTCACAGAATTGTGAATAATGCTCCTCACCTGTCGTCACAGGATCTAAAAATAAAGAAAAGATACTCAGAAAAACACAGAAAACCAGTAAATGATTTGCTTTTTTTTGCAGATGATAAATCAATAATGAAAATAGTTGGAGATGAATCTTCTGCTGATTGTTTCTGCTGCACTGCCACACGATCACTGTGGATGGAAGTGTGATTTGTGTTGAGAGGAAGAATGGCAGCGTGGTTCATTTTACTGCTGCAATTAATGATTATTTTCATCGTTGATGAATCTGTCAGGTGTTGTCTTTGTGTTCACCTTCATAGAGGAGCAAACCAGAATGTATCAGAGGACTTTTCTTAGAAAACAACTCGAACAAATCAATCGATTATCAGAACATTTGCTGATCCACTTACGAGTTGACGAGCACATCAAAGAATCAGTTAATCACTGCAGCTCTGCCCGGTTCAGCCGAGTCGAGGTGGGAGGATGTTAAATGTTTTCTAATCCGAGCTGCTTCTCTCCCAGCGGCTGCTGTAAAATATATAACGGTGCAGATTTAGTGTTGTGTTGTAAACCTGTCAGTGGAGCTCACGGAGAGATATTAATATAATCCTCAGGTGTGCAGCTTCCTGCCAAGCTGTGGTCGCAGAGCGCGACAGGAGGACGACAGAAAAATAACAGTTTATTAAAATGTTAAATACTCAGAATCCGACACGAGAGGAACCTCCAGACGACCAACAGCAGGAGAGTAAATATAGAAAACAGGTGAATAATAGATAGAAAACCATGAGAGGCGCCGTGTGCATCTGTGTACTACTGTAGTAGCATGTAGTAACATGTAGTAACATGAAGTATGAAATATAATCCGCGGCTCTGCGTCTCATCGGGCTGCAGCTCATGAGCTCCTAAAATAAAACACATTAAATGTTAAATCAGAAGAAGACAGATTTCACCTCCTCGCCTCCCCGAGAGCAGCCGGAGCTGACACTCACAAGAAATGAACATTAAAGTAATTAGGTGTATGTTAATTAGTCATATTCTCCCATGAGTCCGGCTCTCAGGAGCTCGTTTAATGTTCCAATCAGTGTTTTTGTGTCGGGTTTGATAATAATTGTTTGGACAGACGTCCACTCAAACTCTCCGTCATTTAACGGACAGAGAAGGAGCTGATCCTCGACTCAGGGCGTCCAAACGAGACAACAGAGAGGACGCTGCCCACGACTGCATCAGGTTCTGATTTCTTTGCCTTATTTTTGGCAATAAAAGCGTAAATAGGACGAGAAATGGAGACGTTTTGTTTTGCTGTGCTTGTGGCAACAGAACCGTGTGTTTGTTGGAGACGTCGGGACATTTCAAGACATATTTTTGGCAACAAAGCTGGATATTTTTGACACGATGTCGGTGTTTGTGGCAACAGAAGAAGTATTTGAATCACTCAGTTGTGGCTCTCTGAGTTGATGTTTTCCAGTCAGTGTTGATATGTAGATTTTGATGATGGTCGTTCAGACAGATTTCCACTCAAACCTTCTGTTACTGAAGCCACAGAAAGCGATCTGATCCTAAACTCCGGGCGTCTAAATGGTCTGTTTGGAGACACGGAGACAACAGAGAGGACGCTGCTGACGTCCGCTTCGGGTTCACGACCCTGAGTTCTTACCTGGCAGGTCCAGAAGGGACCAGCACCTGTCTGCCTTCAGGCACAGTGAGCTCACAGACCTCTGCTGTCTGCTGGTCGACAGGACGGTCCTCCTCTCGAACACAACACAGATCATCCGTCAGGTTCCTCAGTCTGGACTTCAACAACCAAATCAGCAGAATAAATGTGAGCTAAACAACACATAGTGTATGCTGACTACAGTACATCATTTGAAATAAACGAGCAGATCTTCTTCTTTGCCAGAGGTTTCTGCCCTGAGGGGAGCAGCTCCGTGTGGAGGAGGTGGGTGTTTGTCGGTGGATTCCAGCTCTGTTCATCTTCAGCTTGTTGTTTTAAACCTTTTCACTATCGGCAGAGAAGCTGCATCGGCCACAGAACAGCTTTTCTTACTGAAAATTCATTCTGATCGATCGGATCTGATCAGTCTCTGCTGATCGAGTCGGTCACATGATGGATATTTGTTCTGATTGTGTGTTTGTTGTGATTCATAGTGACATGTTAGTGTCCAGGTAGACACACCTGCTGTAATTACAACAAGTCCCATCAGAAACACGTCAGAGTACTCGCGTCCACATACTTTTGTCCATGTAGGTAGAGCTGCAGGACAACCAGTGCAGTGTTACTCACACACACACGCTTAAAACACACACATTTAAATGGATAAAGTCAGCGTGAAATGCACAATGACACACACACACACACACACACACGCAGTCAGCAGTTTGTTCCACAGAGTCATGGTGAGCGAGAGACATCGACAGAGACAGAGGAAAAAAGAGAGAGAGAGAGTCTCAGAGTCTCTCAGTGAAATGTGTCAGAGACGATAGGGATAATACATTAAGCTGGATGTACACACATACGCACACACACACACACACACACACAGGCAGGCACGCACACACACACACACACACACACAGTCAGGTCTGCTTCAGTAATCCTGAGGACAAAGATGAGCAGAGTTCTGACATCAGCACCTCTTAAAGGACAGTGTGTGTGTTTCTGTGTGTGTGCATGTGTTTCTGTGTGTGTGTGTGTGTGTACATGCGTGTGTGTGTGTGTGTGTGTGTGTGTCAGCAGTAGAGAAAGCAGTTTGTGACGCTGTGTGTTTCTGTGTGTCTAAGAGAGAGTGTGTGTGTGTGTGTGTGTGTGTGTGTTTGAGCCATTTTCTCTGCGTCTTACTCAAAAAGCTTAAAACGGAGGGATGATGTCATGCTGAGACACACACACACACACACCCACACACACACACACAGCAGTCATTATCACACACACACTCAGCAGCAGACTAAACATAGCACCCTTGTGTTTGTGTCGCCATCCAGCTAAAAATCAGATTCTTCTAAGCTGGTTTTTACAGTTGTATCATGTTAATGTGACGGAACACCTCATCAGGTACACCTGCACCTGCCTGACGCAGCTGTTCTGACATAAAGCCGACTGTTACGACGCCTAAAACGATCCTTGTTTCTGAGCATGCAGCTCACAGTTAGTGATGTTGTTGTACTGAAGTGTTTCTAGTGTTGTGTGCAGCGGCTTCAGCTGACTTTACATCAGCATGGAGGGAGGAGACGATGACTGCTGAACTGCTCCTTTAACTCGTTACGTCTCCGTCTTCTTATCAATCAAAGATGAATCAGTAAATCTGAAACTGAATCTTCAGATTAATTCATGAAATAATGTTTAGTCGCAGCTTCAGTTGATGTTCTTCGATGTGTACTGAGTCTAGTTCTCTAGATTTTAGTTCGTTAGAGGATCCAGATCAGTCTTTTAGACAACATGTCCGGGTGTCTGACTGATGTCATAGTGATGTCATCGCACTGTAATATCATCATAACTCACAGTGACACTAATGAAATCGTCGCCCGGCTGTTAAAAGGCTGAATTCATCCTGAATCTCTCAACAGGAAACAGACTCACGATCAGAATCTGCTTTTACTGCCCTTCATCTGTTACACACACACGCACACACACACACACACACACACACACACACACGCACACACACACACACGCGCACACACACACACACACACACGGCCCTGGGCAGCATCCAGGTGGACCGCCAAGCTGCTGGCATCATACACATACACTCATTTTCTACTTGGATAAGCCCAGCATGGCCACACTACCACAAAACACTTACACTTATTAATACACACACACACACACACACACACACACACACACACACACACATACGCCATGTCTCAGTGTGTCTCTCACAGTCCAGCCATTGGTGCGACACTGAAACCTGCAGAGAGAGAAGCGAGTGTTTGCGGTCGTCCCTCTGATCTGTTTTATCCATTATTGTCCTTGAGAAGCTCAAAGACATGTAGGAGTGTGTGTGTGTGTATGTGTGTGTGTGAGTGTGTGTGAGTATGTGAGTGTGTGTGTGTGTGTGTTTGTACCAGCTGCATCCTGAAGATAACTCTTTCTCTCTGTGGTTGACGAAGGTGGAAGAAGAGGCAGAATTTGAGCCGTAGATTGCAGGACTGCTTTAAACCCTCCTGTCACGCTCGTACAGTCAGAGACTGTGGAAGCAACAGGACGCCAGTCAGCGTTAATGTGACTTTATTATTCACGCTGAAGACGAGCTGAGAAATGTTTCAAGTCCTCTGAAAACTGACAGCAGCGAGTTGTTTGCTGCTCCGCTCAGCTGTGGAGAGCAAAATGGAGCTGAAACCAGTCGATGAGAGAGAAACTCTGCTGAGTTTCTACGTCTCGCTGTGTTTTCAGGTTTGACTGCAGATGTTTGGAACAATAATAAAAGTCCTTTTTGCCATTTTTACTTCCCAATACATGAAGTGTGTGTTTCTGACACTGTACCAGTCCAACACCAGTGAGGTAAAATACACTGTATACAGAATATATGTTGGATGCTGCCAACCCTGTTTGGACCTTGTGTTTTTACCTGTGGTCGTTTGTTGACTGAAGTCTTTTTTAGACTTTGTGTGTTTTCTGGTCTTATATGTGAATATATATCCCATAATATCCCCAATATATCCCATCATCCCTCAGTGATGTCATGTCAGCGTCAGTTAAAGACGACAAGTTTGAAACTGAAATAAATCTGTTGGTTCTGAGTGAGAAAGAAGTGATCGGACCTCTGTAGCTGCTCGCAGAACACATCAGAATCTACCACAACTGTCAGAGGAAGAGTTGCATTGTGGGTAACGTAGGCACCTGACAGCTGCATCGATTTTGATCCTTTACTTCAGTCTGTTCATCAGCAGCCTCCAGACGAGATCATGAATCTGATAACTGTGATTCTGATAATTCGCTGTGAACTGAACACGTTGGACATTTTTCAGCAGTTTCCTGAATTTAATGATCAATTAAAAACATTCTGTAATTCACTGATTGGTAGATACAGTCTTAAAGCAGAGAAAATCTCCACTAGCTATCTAATAAATCCAGATTTATTATCTCTACCGTATCAAACTTCGGTCTGTAGATTACAGATATTAAACAGGTATAAAAACAATTCCTGTATTATTGATTATTAGTTGTATTTCATAAATGACAGGTGTTGCTAACTGACCTTTGTGTGTTGCGACATTATCTTTGTGAACTTTGTGTGTTTGGAGGATCAATCTGATCAATCTGTGTCCTGCTGTCTGTCTTCAGTCCGGCTGTTTGTCCTTTATCTCTCTGCACTCAGGCTCAGGATGAGCCGAGCCTTCAGGGAGTGAATGGAAGTCAATGCATTTGTGTGTGTGTGTTCCTGTGTGTGTGTGTTCCTGTGTGTGTGTGTTCCTGTGTGTGTGTGTGTGTCCATTAGGAATCAAGGTCAGTCACTCAGCAGTCCATTAAGACCATAGATTCACTCATCTCTCTCCCTTTTGTTCAGTCTGTTTGCAGGTCTCTCTCTCTCTCTGTCTGTCTGTCTCACTCTCCCTCAGGCTTTATCAATCACTGTCCATCCGCCTGTCTGCCCCAGTGAATCATGGGTAATTCTTAGCAGCACTCCGACCCTGTGAAGCGTCTAAAATGTGTTGTTTTCTCTCCAGAGTTCTGAATGCGGCTGCGGTGCGTCAGAGCGACCAGCAGGGGGAGTGAGAGGATAAAGTGTGCCTGTGCGTGTGTGTGCGTGTGTGTGTGTGTGTGTGTGTGTGTGGTGTGGAGCGTGGAGAATCAGATTATACACACACACACACACTCACACACACACACACACACACACACACCGAGGAGGCGTCCAATCGTGTTACAGAGCTGCAGAGGCTTGAGAGCGATATGCAAATGAACCCACACTTGTCATTTTTAGCAGCAACACACACACACACACACACACACACACACACACACACACACACACACGCTCTCTCTCTTCCTGCCTGTGTCAGTAAATGTGACTCGACCATCTGCCCGGCTGTCGGGTCTGTCAGTGTGCAGCATCGCTGAGGTGTGCTCGTGGGGCGTCGACGCCCTCAGGAGTGTCTGACAGGTGAGGGAGGCGGAGTCGTGACGACCGTCCCGAGCTAACGCCGAAGCTAACGTCACGTGAAGGGAATCGTGATTTCCTCACTCGGACTTATTATTGTGATATTCTCTCAGATGTAATGCCAGTTTTTGCGATTTAGATCTGTATTGTGGCGATGCTTCGGGGGCGGGTGACGCTCAGGTGGAACAGAAGGTGGACGGGCTGGTTTGCCTCCTCGTGTCCGCATGTTGAAGTGCCCTTGAACAGCAGATCTCTCTGGATGAGTGTGTAGTTTAGGAGTTGAATAAGTGGCTAATGTGATGTGATGTAATGTAACGATGCAGAGAGAAGCTGCAGACTCTCAGGACGAGGATTCAAAGGTGTTTCTGATATTTAGTTTTACTAAAACTAAATATCAGAAACACCTTTGAATCCTGATAAACACGGAGAGGATCAGAGGTCAGAAAGGTG